>JAPTGW010000006.1:16692310-16707517 GCA_029814545.1 Apogonichthyoides opercularis
GTAGAGTAAAGTTTGGAGTTGACATTATTTCTATATTATTATGTTATTATTTTACTGGTCCGGCCCACTTCAGATCAAATTTGGCTGAATGTGGCCCCTGAACTAAAATGAGTTTGACACCCCTGATCTATCTGTTAACAAAAAGCAACAAAAACAATAACAACAACACACAAACAGATACTCAGAGGTCATTGACACTTTCAGGCATGCAAATGAAATCCAACAAACTAGCATAAATCAGCTCTACTGGATCCAAAAGCCATTGCTTGTATGTGGTGCATATGTATGAAGGCTAGAAAGAAGCCATGAATGTTAGCTGTGCATGTTTAAAAGCAAAGTTTACACAACTGCAGGAACAATATGACATTATACTTCACTCATGAAATCAGCTTTGCATAATGGTGACCCTGCCAAAAACATGAATAATTTATAACTCTTAGATTTTTTTTCAAATGCAAATGTAATTTAGTCATTACTGCCTCTTTAAAATTTTAGTGTAGGTTGGTTCCCTATAAACACACAAAACGTCTGAGGAGCCTTTGAATGCCTCACAAAAAATTACCACTATTTATCCACCAAGGGAAGAAAGATAGCAATCCAGTCCTCTAATTTGGTTTTCTTTGTCATGTGTTCTACAGTCATCACCACAAATTCTGTCCTGTTTCTCTTCCTCTTCATTCATAATTCCCATGTCAGTCATACTGCTAGAGTATGCTGGCACAGCAGTATTCCAGGCTTGTTTTACAGTCATAAATTTAACACATGCTTTGATGCTTTTCTTTCTAAATCGGCATCTTAATCTTGCTTTCACTAAATCTCTGAATACCAAACATTGCTAAATCTGCAACAGCATTGAATCAGTGAAGGCTGCTTTTACACACGCCGCACTACAGCTTTTTAAACAACCAGGCGCATCAGCCATACCAGCAACCAGCGGGCGGCCTTGGCCAACTTAACCATTCATGATCTGATGAGAGCAGCTGAAAGTCAAAAGGCTACACGCAGGAACAGCAAAAGAAAGAGCAGTGCGTTTCACCCCGACAAATCAACTATGATTTAAGATAACATTTGATTATGCAAATTAAAGTTAAGATAAAGCTAAAAAATGGAAATCAAAATGTGCAAAAACACAGTAAATAAAGCCTCAGTACCGAAAACCAAATGTCAATGCAGCTGTTCCAACCACCTCTACAAATGGTGAAGCAATCAGTCTAAATGGCATGTGAATATTCTTATCTTCAGAAGGAAACATAAGAAACTCTAAGGTGACTTTATATGCCAGCAACACTACAAATGCTTTCAGACTAATAGCCGTGTTTATCAGAAGGGAATCAATATGTTGAATGCACAAAGTAAACACTGAAGGTTGGCTTATTCTCTTAATTATACCTGTTATTTCAGTTACAGATGGGTGACACATAAAGGGCAAAAAATAACAAAAACTAATGAGAACGGCCTCATCTCCATACAGCTCAGAAATGTTTGATATGTATGGAAATCATATGAATCATATGTTTCCATAGCCACCGGCTCTCACCCCAGCTGAACTGAAGCTGCAACGCAATCACCAAAACAAGAAATGAATAAATATCTTTTGGAAAATGGTGTTCTGACCCCAAGTTCACGGATTTGTAAAATCAATGCCAAGATGCACTGAAGTTATAGCGATGCCCAGCAAGTTACTAGGATGCTTTTTGTGTGTGTGTTTGTGTGTGTGTGTAAAATGCCTCCTGTTTGGCTCCTTCTCTCCGGTCACTTATGGTTATGATAGAGCACTCTCTAAAAAAGCACCTGGCTAACATGCACACACAGATGGATGAACACACATGCGCGAGCACACAAACATCCTCATCCCTTGGGAC
The DNA here is from genome assembly GCA_029814545.1 of Apogonichthyoides opercularis. Taxonomy (NCBI): domain Eukaryota; kingdom Metazoa; phylum Chordata; class Actinopteri; order Kurtiformes; family Apogonidae; genus Apogonichthyoides; species Apogonichthyoides opercularis. The sequence goes on from JAPTGW010000006.1 coordinate 16,694,173, forward strand.
TATAGCTGCAAAAGCAGTTGTATCATGTCAGCTAAAGCAAAGCACAGAATACATGAGCAAAACTAGTGTCAGTGGAATATTACCCAGCAAAGTGCAACCTAAACACTAGCAGCAAGGTCAGCAGGTCAACAGTTGGCTGCTTGTCTGTGAACTAAATAAAGGATGCATGAATGGGTAGATGTACAGACGGAGAGAGCAGAGGAATGGGATAATGGATGGGGGAAGTGAAAACAAGTGCAGAAAGAGTGAAATACCGAACAGGATTGCATGAAACCAGGAGGCTGGGGAGAATGGAGATTATTGACTGTGCAAATGTCACCTCATTTGTAACGGTTGCATAAAAAAAAAAAAAACAGATGACGTGAGCAATTATTGTCTGAATGCTTGAATATTTAAAGTAAAATGGCACAGAAGAGGAAGACGAAGCACTGCAGCAGTTCTAAAGAAATCCACTCCAGGACAGGCTAAAGCATAAAGTAGGCCCCACACTGCGGAACAAAGGCATAGATGGGCTATTCAGAACACCAGCCAGGGACACTATGCTCCATATTTTATTTTATAAAATTATGCCTCCCATTCCCCCTCCCCTTCTCTGAAATGAGTGATAACGACACAGATTGCTAATCTTACACACAGAAGCTAAGACTGGAGCACAGTGCTGAACAGCACAAATGACTGCAACTTTTTCCAAACTTGCAGTATTTTCGACAAGACAGGGCTACGATCTCATGGGACCAAAAAATTCACTAGGCAAACAGTACGAATGCAGAGCTTTACAGCACAGACGGCAGCAGAAGTAGCAGAGGACTGAGAATCACCCTCTCTCTCTCTCTACCTCTCTCTCCAGCACTTTCTCTCTAGCTCTCTTTCGCCACTTTCTCTCTCTCTCTCAGTCCTCTACCCCCACCTCTCTCACTCACTCTCTCTTTCTCTTTCAACATACTGGGTCAGTCAAGCTCCTGCACTGCAGCACAGTTGAGTGATGTATTAAAGGCTCTTTTTTTTTCATGATCTCAGGACTAAGGAGACTAGACCAATTGAAAAGGTTCTCCTCTCTGTATTTTTTTTCTCCACATTTTACTTTGATTTATCTGTGTGCTAGCATAATATGTACAGTATCTCTCTTAGATATGCTAAGCAAGGCTAAATTGGTGCAGTGTATTCCCTAGCACCAATAGCAAATGCACAGAGAACGCCTTCCTCTCTCTTAAGTAAGTGGCCAGACTGTTTGAGCTGGTATATACTGTATACAGCACTTTATAGCACTACAAAGAAAACCAGAAGTTAGTTGAGCCATCAGCATAATCACACAAATAAGCTCCCAGACTCTCTCTCACACACACAGAGGTAAAAAGCCTTTCTCTTTTTCCTCTCGAGCACAAACACACACTCATGCACAAAAAAGTGGAACCTGCCTTTTTGTATGCAGCACCTGCAGTATACTGCAACTTCAGCACCATGGACAGAGACAGATTGGCTTTTTCAGCAAACTGGAGATAATTCCCTGTTTCCCAAATGGTGAACGCATATCACACACACACACACACACACACAACAAATCACATGTACGAGCCGACACATGCATACAAACAAACAAACGTATAATGGACAATGTGAATGGTCATGACCCTCTGGCAGTGTCTTTGCAACATGCACTATCTGTGGTGGACAGAGTTTGGCTAATTGGGCGATTACAGCTTCTTTTCAGGACAAAAGAGCAAAAAGAATCCCTGCTTTTTCTAAATGCCACGTCCTTCACAATCTTCCACTGAAGTCTCCATATACGTTCATTCTTCCCTAAGCCACTGTGTGCACTGCCTCCTATCAATACTCTCTCTCTCTCTCTCTCTCTCTCTCTCTATCTATCTATCATAGATGCCTCATTCCACTATGTAGTCAAACAACAACCAAGGAGCCAAAAATATCCACAAAATCCACAAAAATATCACACTAGAGAGGAAGGCCCATATAAAGACATACATATACAACCAACATGAACCGTATATCACTGCGATGCCACACAATCACATCCACTCAACACAAAAATAGCCACTTATTTTACGATTACCAGAGATGGAGTCAATTCTGAGCCAGTGTGAGAGCATACAGAAGCTTTTCTAATAGGCTTGTGATATCTCATATCTCTTAAATAAGCTAATTTGATACAGCAGTGTAATACTTGAATTTGAAAAGTGCCTATTAATGAAGGCTTACATGTCATTATGTGTGTTAATAAGTGTGTATTGCTGCATTTTACTCGGCTATATGTTCTAATAGGACTTTTACAAAAATGCCGAGAGGTAAGTGCTTGCAAATGTTTCCACTATAAAGAACGAGAAGATTACATCAGAGAAAAGCCTGGCTGAAAATTTAGTACAGCAACCAATGTTCATGTCCACGTGCCATTACATTTTTTCTCACTTGCTGATAAGGTTTGTCATCAATCAGCACAAAATATGTATTGATTAAGCGAGGAGAGCTCCATAGTAATGTAAAAAATCTGAAGGTTGCACGACGCTGCTAATTATAGGATGTGGGCTTCATTCATATAATTCAATTATCATAGGATGTAGGTGAAAGACACCCAAGGTAGACATTTTGTTTCCACAAATTAGAGCACAGTCTGACAGATCTGAAGTCAAGACAAACAAAAACCTCATTTAGCCCCAAGACAAATAGTACGTATCGACACCTTTTTCCTTCAAGAGATCTGCGCTGTGGAAACGAGCACTTGAACTGAAACTGACCCCAAATCTGTGCACCCAGGAACTGTGATACTAAAAAAAATACAGATATAGGAACATGTTACATCACATTGCAGTGAATTCTGAGACAGAGTGAGAAATATAGACAAAATGGACCCATCAAGTGAGGGCAAAAAAAAAGAAAAAGACAATGACAGGAGAGGGACAATAACACAGAGGAAGCCAAGGGTATAGAGAAGCACGCTTTGCATTTACCGTGCTGAAGTCTTGCCAAAATACAGTACCTCAAGAGAGATGTTGAAGGAAAGGTTAACTCCACTGTGGAAATCAAATATCACTCACATAATAGAGACAGATTTAAACAAGCAGTGCATGTTTACATTTCAGACAAAAGAAACATTTAGCCACCCTTCAATCGCAATGGCTGTTTTATCTAATATTTATGAAATCACTTGGAGATATTGGTGCAGGATAACAAGAGGATTTATTGGAATAAAACCACTCAGCATGGTGTAACGGGACAAAGCCCAGCACTCATTTGTGAAATATTATTGTGGGTGGGTGCGGGATGACAGGGCAGAGTATAAAAAAAAAAAAAAAAAAGTTGCCAAAATATGGAACTCTGGCAAAAATCATCAATGATCCCAAAACTTTATTTATTTATCTTTTGGGGGGTAGGGATGATGGTGAAGGTTGGGATTAACAGAGCAATGCATTATGTTTTTAATCAAACTGAGTGCACACTGAAAATGCTGACCATATAGTGTAGTCCAACCTCTTGGTCAGGAAAAGGGAGTCTTTATGTGTGTCTGTGTGTGTGCGTTCATGTCTCTAAATGTCTGTGGGTGTGAGTGTATAAGTGTATAAGTGATAAAGGCAGATAAATGAGGTAGGGCAGCAGAACATGGGGTACAGCATTTTTAAAATGTCTGCAAGTGAGTCGAAAAAAAGAAAAAAAAAACTCTTGATGTCATAATGCTACTATACTTACAAAGGCTTTATATGAAGGTGACCTCCACGCATTAGAGCAATAATTGTCAAGAAAATAAAACAATGAATACAACACAAGGATAAATGTTCCATATTATGCAAGCTAGGAGACCGGATCATTGATGATAAATACTCAAGATGACTTTTCTAGACGAGCTAAGGGTCTTCCCATTTAACAGGGAAGAGTGTGGTTTGCTACATTTTCCACTTACTATAAGTTGACACATATGAGAAACTATAACATCCAATTGAACTGAGGAGCACCACTCCTATAACTCTTTTAAACCAAAGCAAGTTGCATATCATGCCAATTATATAACAAAACAGAAATGCACCCTCCTCTCTGTATAAATTCACAAATTTATAGACATCAAGATCTCTTTTTTTTTTGTTTTTTCTTTACCAAATTAAAAGTCACCATAGGAAAAAGAAATAGCTTGTAAGATTGTATAATGTAACACCATATTTAGTCCACACCTGCTTCATATTTGCTTTTCCATCCATGTGTATTATTTGTTACTAAAATTAATAAAATAGCAAAGAATTCACAACATGTGTTAAGCAACTGATGACTATTCAATGCACAGGGAAAAAAAAAACATGTCAGGGATAAACATTTTGAACCTTTTTTTCAGACATTAAAATTCCAATGCCGATCATCATGTTCATGATTAAAGTTTTCTTTAAAAATTTGCATTTTCTTCCACCACTTTTTATTCTGCTGTTTTTTTTTTTTTGTTTTTTTTTAAAATACTTGTAACAGATGAGGAAAACAATGAACGAGGGAAAAAACAAAACAAAAATTAGACGTGAAATACCACTGGCGGGCAGGTGCTTCTTATGTAGATGCAATTCTGGAAATATTTCATACAGAAAATGACACTAAATTACCTATTAGAGACGTTTGTGCATTACATTATAACCTCACCCTATCTACTGAACCTCCATTGAACGTGGGCATGTTTTTGTCGCCCTCCGGTGGACAGAACCAGCACTGCTACTTTGGAAGCAGGCAAAGGGTTTAATGCGCAAATTCAAGAGCGGCTTCCAGTCACGTTTCCACTCACTCTCCTAAGTGTTTGTGCACCTACAACCAGCAAAAAAAACCCTGTTTATGTAATGAAAAACGCAGCATGCCTAAGCGCATTGGCTTGACTTATTCTGGCGCTGCGCTCTTCTAAAACTCCATCCATCAAACCATCACCTTACATCCATCTCTTACCAGAAACGTGCTGGTTATCTAAAATACATAGCACACTGGTGAATGATGGTATCCAGCAGTGGGAAAAGAAAACTCTACTCATCCATTTATAGACACTATAAGAGTTGGGTTCTAAAACCGCAAATAATAAGGAACTATGCATAATTTGAACCATGTTATTGCCCCCAATTCCCATCTATTGGTTCACTAGCCATTCTCCCATCCTCAGCAGCACTTATCTCATGATGGCTCACCACAGCTTTAACCATTTCAACAAGACACCGGAACAGACAGCCTGTCAATATGCGCTCCACACACATGTTCCCGTGGCATCAAGCCTTTCATCATTTGATTGAAGACTTTGTTTTTATTAAGAAGGCTATACCAGACGCATAATCACTATACATTGATTTAACATTACCTTTACAATTAAATTCTTCACTGAAATTACAGAATAAATATATGCACATTTTCTTCAAATCTTTGTGAGAGAAAACATTAAAAGTGCCTCCTACAAAGCCGTTAGTGGGTGACGATGGAGAATCCAGAAGCAATGGAGGGGATGGTCTTAACAAAGTGCGTGGAAATAGGCTATCCAGAAAACCTTGAGCGTTGTCTTACAATAATATTCACAAATGTTTTACCATCCGTGCGTCGGCGCGTCCTTTTTACGAGAAGCACCCTGATATAGACAGAAGTCCTCATTAATAGTAATAACCATATTAATAAGATATAAAAATTAAATAGAACACTGAACTGTAAGTGCGTTGCAGTATCTCTGTTTATAATGTGATGTAATAGTTCTCAGTAGATCCCCTCGCTTCCTGCACTGAAGCGAGTGCATGCAGCAAACTGCAGTTCATTTTATAATGTATTTTTTTTCCTCTTTCAATAATTTCCTACAAACTTCTGTGCACGCCTCCGGGTATTTGTACATCCAAGTCAGGGCAAGAGAGACCAAAAGAACCCCCTACCCCCAAGTCAAGGAGACTTCCAGCTCCCGTGCGTCTTGTGTATCACTCCATAAAAAGGGGTTTTAGTGATAGATGCATTTTAGGATGTTTTGTATGCTTTATTCCCCGGTGCCCCTCTCATTCATATTTTACTCTCTCTTGGGCATATAGATATTTATATATTATAAAAATAACGGCTGTTGACATTGCTGGCTACTCTGAAAAAAGGCACTTCATTGAAATATCTGAGAATGGCCTCTCCTCCAAAGTGATTTGGGGGGGAAACGTTGTAACTGTAATATAATATTTTATTGATATCATGCTGCCTTTTCAAGTTTATTTTTCAAACTGGTTGTGGGTGATTTTGTTTTGAGGGTGGCAAAGTGAACACAAGAAATTTGTGTTTTGTTTTTCTCCATGGGCTAGAGATGTTAAAACCGATAAGATTTTTCCAAGACTTCGAGGTAATCCGGCTTGGTTTGAAGTTTGGCCCTTAACTCGAGGTAATCGCTTTGGGACGGGTCGGGGTAGCAGCCTTTCCCCGCCGTGAAAAGCAATGTCTCCTTCAGCCGTGCATCCTGCTGCAAGTCTGGGTACTGCATGCCTGGTGGGTGTGCATGCGCCACATGCATGTCCTTTAGTTTGGGTACTGTCCCATAGAGACAGTCTACAAAGCCCACAGTTGGAGTGGGCCTCTGACTGTCAATCACTGTTGGGCAGAGCCCACCATTCTCATGAAATCCTGCCATATCAGCAGTGGTGTGGTTGACTGTGACGATTGTGTTGAGTTGAGAGTTAGAGACGGCCAGGGTCCACTCTCTCTCTTTTTCTAACAAGGTTCTGTAGTTACTGTTGCTACTGCTGCCATTGTCTTTCTTCTCTGAAAAGTGCCCTCTCTCCTCTTCTGCTATCTCCCCCTCTCTGGGCTTATAGATGGGGTTGTTACACATCTGAGTGACAGGGTGAGGGATGTAATCATAAACATGACCGTGGGCATGTGTGTGAGTGGTGTGAGTGTGTGTGTGCATACTGGGTGTCGGTTTCTCTGGTGTGCCAGTATTACCAGCACTACTTTGCCTAGGTGGGTCCTCGAAAATCCTGCACTGCATCTGGATCCCGGTCAGATCTACCTCTGAACGCTTCCTGAAGGGCAGTTTCTTCCTCCGACGAAGAACAAAGGCAAAAAGCCCAGCAGCCACAAAAACAGCAGAGATGAAGAGAATGAGGAGGCTGAGGATGAGGACAGACAGAGGGACAGCCCCTCTTGAACCTGCCTCCCCCATTTCAGAGCTCCCTGTGGTAAGGTCATCCCCAGGCAGAGCCGGTGAGGGGCCTGAAGAATATTTCAGCTCAGGACAGATGACCTCCACCTCCAGTGATCGCAGGTCCTTCCCAAAAGCAAACTCAGGTGTCTTGCAGATGACATCACCAACCACAATGACAGAGGAGAGCTTCTCCAGCCACTGCTTCAGGGGGATGATATCACAGGAGCAGTCCCAGGGGTTCTGATGGAGATCAATCTGGACGATGGAGGTCAGATGCTCAAGAACACCACGCACAGGCAGAGAGAGAAAGTAGTTGTTGCGGAGGTTCAGGCGTGCCAGGTTGGTGCCAGCAAAGACGTCAGTCGGGAGGGAGCGGAGCAGGTTGTCGTTAAGAAAAACCAGCTGGAGCGTTGGCATTAGGGAGAAGGAGTTAGGCTGTATCTCACGTATGACATTATACTCAAAATAAAGATAGCTCAACATGTGCAGTCCCCTAAACATCCCAGGGGTTAGTCTCTCAATGTCATTCCCATTTAGATATAAACTCTTTAAGTTTGGCAAGTTGATAAAGGCGCCTTCCTGGACGTATGATATCCGATTATTCCCCAGATGCAGTAAATCCAAACTTGAGAAGTTCCAAAAATCAGAACGGTAGATTTTCTGTATTAGGTTTCCACTGAGATACAATTTCTTTGCATTGAGAGGCCGTGGCAGGAGCTCAGAGATGTTGTGAAAGCCTTTTTCTTTACAGTTCACTGTTAGTCCCAGGTCATTAATGTGTAGGTTGCAAATGCATCCAGCTGGACAAATGATTGGGATGGGGGGTCTAGTTTGGTAGCCAGCAATAGGGGGTTGGTTGATGCCTGGGTAAATACTACGTGGGGTTGGGGGGTTCTTTGTGGGTCGAGGTGGTCGTTTGGTAGGCTTGAGAACTCTTTCCTTATATTCCACAGAGGAGGCTGTGTTGTGAAAGGAGGAGAGCATGGAGGAAGGTTTAGTAGGCCATGTGTTCTCATTGCTGAATGGAACCCGGGGAATTCCCAACTTGGCCTCAATCTCTGCATCGGAGAGCAGCGGACAGAGCTCACTTCGCTTGATTTCCCGTAAGTCTTTCCCATGTAAGTGGAATGGGTATTCACATGTGATCTCACCAACCAAAGCTGTATAAGGGATTCTCTCCAGCCATGTTTTTAATTGAACTATCTCACACACACAGTTCCACGGGTTCTCCTCCAGCTGGATTTCCATTAAGCTCCGCCCAACATACTCCAGCATGCCCTTATAAGGCAATGTCTTTAGTCTGTTTCCTCTAAGGTCCAGATGTGTAAGTGATACAGATCGGAAAAGATAATTCGGGAGCACAGGGATCAGATTGTCATTCAGAATGAGCACTCGTAATTTGTGAAGATGCCTAAATGCACCGCTTTCAATCCGTTTGATAACATTGTAGTCCGCCTGGAGATACTCTAAACTCTCTAAGCCAAGAAAAGTGTCATTCCGAAAAACTTCTAGTTTGTTCTCATGTAGGAACAGCCGTTTGAGTATTCCTAAGCCATTGAACGCTCCAGCATGTATATCTTGCAAGGCGTTATTACCCAGATTAATGGATATGGCATTGTTTAGGTGGAGGAAGCTGTTGAAGTAAAGCTTCCTCATCGAGTTTCTCTGCAGATTGAGCTTGAAGGGCCGGCTCCATATCTGGGAGATCTGGCTGACATTTGTAAATCCTTTACTGTCACAGTGGACATGGAAGATGCCCTCTTTGACCTCGCAGTAGCAGGGCTCGAAGCAGGGCTCGTCGATCTCCTCTGAGTCCTCTAGTAGTGGGATTGGGGTGGTCCATCCTAAGGCTATGGTGCTCAGCAAGGTAACCCACAGCATCCTCGCTGACACCAGAGGGATGAAGTCTCGGCTCCAGGGACAGAGCCACTTCACAGCACTGCAATAATGAACAGAGAGGGAGAGAATGGGGATAGGAAGTACAAACACACATATAGAGGACATACATACACGCACATACACACACGCAGACAAGAAAACAGGGAGGTAGATATCGGAGAGAGAGGGCGAGAGAGGGGGTGCATTAGTTTCAGTAGAATAGAAAACAGCTTTGAAATGAATACCAATGAATTATAGAATGACAGTGGGACTACATTCAATGTTGCAATATTGCTGGGTATTTCAAATAAAATTTAAGCTGTGCACTCTTAAATGGGTAATATGATCTCAAGCAACCCAAACAAATCTCCATACAGAGACAGCTAACGTCAATGTATAGGTGGAATTGCCATTTATTATACAGCTGATATGCTAGTAGGGTTGCAATAAATCACCTCAGAGATGCTTATCGCTATGAATAAACGAAGGCAACTGCAGGTGGTGGGTGAGGTTAGTGGTGAGGAGAAACCATCCCCTCTTGTATTTATTACATAACAGGGACCTCAATCCCTCTTTCGGCAAACGAGAGTCCAGAGGCACGCAGTGGAAATTAAAGCAGGTGCACTGAAGGTCTGATGCAGGAGCGGAAGAGGTGGCGGCTTGGTTGCCATTATTTCTGACAAGACTCACCTATATTTACTTGTCCTTTTCTGCTCGAATCTACTTGACAAAAAGTGGCAGTAATTGACAAAAAAAAAGATGAAGAAGAAAGAAAAAAATACTGTGTTTAGAAAAATCCACCGAGTCCGATCTTCTGAAAACTTCACGGCCTGTTTACCCAGCATTTATTTGGATGAAACACAGCCTAAATGCTATTGATTTAGGGTGGTGTTTAAACGTGACAATAGCAAAATCACCATCAACACCACTTGAGCTTTATAAATTGGTGTTGCCATCTGAAAATCAGAGCAACAACGGCACGAGTGAAAATCGCAGTGGGCGAAGCTGCTGCTACTCAGTCAAATCTCTGTGTTTGGGTAGTTCTTAACACTGGTGAATGCTCATTTTTGCTCATATTTGAAAAAGAAAATCTGATTATGAGATCAAATGCCATCAAATGGGTTCAGTTCAGTGGTTATCGGTGTGTGTGTGTGTGTGTGTGTCTACGCTTGTGTGTGTGTGTGTGTGTGTGTATAGGGTGAGGGGTGGGGGTGGGGGGCTGCAGTCACACTAACGCCTCTGAATATCTTTTCTGTGGGCTTTTGACTTTTCACGCACACACGACCGCCGTGGCAGAGCGCTGTCCGTTCAGAATAGGTGCTGAAAATCCAGGGGAGAACGAGCACCGCCGCTGTCCATGGTGCTGAAGCCTTCGGCCAAGCCACAAGAAAATGCAAAACGATCAAAAATGGAAATATATTGTAATCCCAAAAAAACAGAGGTGACAGTAAAACGCACCGGGGATTAAACAAATAAATGAAAAATCCACAAACACAGCCTCCTCGCAGAGACAAAAAAGCTTTTATTTCACTCTCCGTGCGTAATCCGAGTATTCCCTGATTTCGCTTCCATGGCCGCAATCAAAAAGCGCAGGGAAAAAAGTAGTAACGATAGCTATTTAAGGCAATTAAAAATGTATGCGTGCCGTGTTATATTCCCTTGGGGTGTGTCAAATCGCGTGGTATACGTACTTAGTTTAGTGGGATTCCAACTTCACATATCCTCCTGCGGTGTGTCCTGTCGTCGCCCGGTGCGTCCCGCTCGCCGTCCGATGCCGGGCTGTGAGGGAGAGAACAGAGAACAGGGTGATCGAGCCGTTCGCGGGGGACAGGAGGAAACGGACAGAGGGAGACGGAGAAGGGGGCTTTGACGAGGGAGAAGGCAAGAGATGCGCACATGAATAGAGCTACAGTACATGTAGGCATCTCCAACTGAGCTGGGGAACATTCTCCTCAGCGCAATAGTTGCAGGAATTAAAGTATCTGTGGCACAATCCTGATCTAGAAATGATTTTCAGTCAATACTACAGCAATATCTGAGATGTGACGGTGACTACAAAGCTCTGTAGACATTCTCATTTGCTGAAATTTCCCCCCCAAAATAACCTTGCTGTCAATACGACACAGGAACCACAGCCGCTTATTGAAATACATGCCAAGCATAATGCAGTAGCCTTCCGTCGTGACATTGGCAGGAAAACAGTGAATAAAGAACAAACGGCTATTGATCAGTCGACAGGATCCCTGCGATCCGTTATCCTCAATTCGGGCTATGTAGAGCGCTTGTTGTTTCTTTTTTGAAGTCCATGGCTATGCAGACACCAAGGAGCAGATCATCACATACAGACACACACATCTGCATACGCTTTCGTTATGTTATGCAAACGTAAAGCCAAGAACGCAACGCAAAGCCACTCACCTTAGTTTTTTAGTGCAATTGGAAAGCATCGGGAAAATAAGACCACTAGTTTGAATCTTGTTAGATCTCTCTCTTGCTCGCTCTCTCCTTCTTCCCTCTCTCTCTCTCTCTCTCTCTCTCTCTCTCTCTTTCCTTCCCTCACCCTCTCAGTGACTGTGGCAAAAGAGAGGAGAGAGGAGAAATGAAGACGTGATAGGAATGCAATCTTTCCCACTCTCGCTCTCCGGTGACTCTGACTCTCTCCCGTTCTTTCTCTTCTCCCTTTTTTCCCCTAAGCAGTTTGCTTAAAATGCAAGTCCTCGACTTGTGCCCGTCCGCTTTCCCTTCCTCCCCTCTGCTCCTCCTCCTCCTCCTCTTCCTCCGCCGCCGCCGCCTCCTCCCAGGCGAGCGCTCAAAAACAGTATAGCCGGGTAAGAGTGTCCTCTTCTCGGCTTCAAGACCGTGTGCCTTCCCGGTGCAACAGTCTGTGGATCATATCGACGTTAGGTCAGCTGCTGTTTTTCTTTTTGTTTGTTTTTATCTCTTATATATATATTTTATATTCTCCTCGGTCCGGTTCCTTGTCGTGCGTCAGAGAGAAGTGAGGGACTGAGCTGGGGAGGTGGAGGGGGAAGCGAAAGGGGTGAGAGACGCAGAGGAGCGAGATCTGGCGGTGAGAGAAAGAGGAGGAGGGGAGGAAAAAGAGTGATGGGGACGGTTGCGCTATAGTTCTGGAAGCTGTAGAGAGGAGGAGAGGAAGCGAAGTGAAGAGAGGAGAGACTCAGGAGCGCTCTGGATAGCGCAGCGGGAGCGCGCATCGACTAAATAAATAAATAAATAAATAAATGAGAGTCAGTGCGCGCGGACCTGTGGATGACAGCCAAGACGAGTTCCTTTCCATCACTTCATGTGTCATTTAATATAATTTCTACTAAATATCACACATTTAATGATAATCTCTGTATAGTTTCATCTTCTTTCTTTTGTAAATTTCAAGGTGTGATCAGAATGTAGACCTGGCACCCCTCACCCTGCCAATACCTCCTCTCTCTGCTGAGGAGACGAAGAGGGTGGCCGCAACTATCTCCAGTGAGCGGGGGAGAGTCGGGGAAATACGGAGCACTTTATCTTTCTCTTCCGTTTGCGTGTCTTCCCCCGCCTCGCCTCCAGCGGGCAACACAAGCCCATGTTGAGAACAGAAAGCATCAGTTCACAACAAGCACGATTCCCAGGCTGCACACCACCACGATTTCACGGGGACTAATTGCAGTGGAAAGTTGGATGTTTTCCCATCGAGGTTGACAGTTTATCCACTTTAGCGTTTTATCACAAAACCATTATAGTAGGCAGAAGAAGAAGAAGCTCATGTCTCAAAGGTGTTTTCAAGGATCAAGGTTTGGTTATGACAGAACGCATCAGCACTTGGATGCTTTACGGAGGCAGCACTAACTGATTGCATCATAGATTTGTTTTTGTTTTTCTTAAATAGATTTAGATCACAATGAGGAGGTAGAGGAAGGACTTTATGCAATTCAGTTCCAACTTGCTCTGGAAAAAAATCAAGCAATTTCCTGTGAAATCGGCATGTGTGCATGTATGACAGCCATTCCACTCCTGTGTCAGTTGAATTCCAACACAAGCACACCTTATTCTACTGAACCCATAAACAGAATAGAATAGAATGCCTTTATTGTCATTATACGTATTTACAATAAAATTAAAAGAGCCAAAAGACCCAAATAGCCACCGAAAACCAAAATTCTGAACCACTAATTCTATCAATACATGTAAGTAAATGGTATAAAATGCGGTCTGTTATTTTTTCATGGTCATCAGATATGATCCATTTGGACGTTCAGAGGCTCCGTCATCAAAGTGGAAACACTGTCATCTTCTACAACAGGGGTGGGGAATCCTGGTCCTCGAGGGCCGGTGTCCTGCATGTTTTAGATGTTT
>JAPTGW010000006.1:17263025-17282349 GCA_029814545.1 Apogonichthyoides opercularis
TTACCCCATTTATTTATCATTTACTATAGTAAATTTCACTTTATTTGGATATTCAAAACTACACAGTTAATGGGGGTGGGGGTAAGTAGGCTTTCTTAAGACAGAAACCGGTTGATCCATGTGCACCACACCACCACGACATGACACACTGCCACACCAAGAGTTCAGCTCCACAGGAAACACTGGATTTACACACATTCACAAAGAAAAGGGATGAAAACCTATTAGTATGATCTGTTACAATTGAAATGTCAACCCTTACATATTTTATGTGCAGACACTGTTTTGCAGTTGCAAGTTTCACTCAGTTTATTATTGGAGTAATGTGCTCTGAATGTGGCGATGAAAATATGTCTAAAAAATGTAAGAATATGTGTGTGTTTTTTTTTTAAAGCATGTGTTTATGAGACTGTTTTTGAAAAATAGACTTGATTGGTTAGAATTCTATAAAAAATGCATTGTGGCTTGATGACCGTGGATAAATGTGGATACAAGGCGAGACCAGTTGAGAACCATGGCTTTAAAATAATGTGGAACGATCATGTAGTATTTTCCTTGTAGCGTTTTCCTGATCACAATATAACCCTATGTCATAAGTGACCTCTGAATTTAGTCAGTATTAGTGGAATTATTTTTAAGTTGTATTGATTTTATCTGTTTGAAGTTCAAGTAAAGTCTGCTGTAAGTGGTGGTACAGGCATTGCCGTAGGTCAGCTATTGACTTTTTCTGTCTCTGTCCGAAGCTTCCCATTCATCGGTACGTTGCCTTAATTGCCCTGCAACCGGGAACCTGACAAGGATCCCACTGTCTGCTGTTACTGGAAATGGAGATAAATAAACCTGATCGACTGTCTCATCGATTATTTGTCTCATCTCTCTGGTGTGAGGACCGATGCAATGGGAAGATCACTCCAGATTGATGAGTTTGTACCTGGAGTCGCGCGCACGTACGTATGTATGTGTGTACGTGACATTCTCATCCAGCAGGTCACAGAGATAAATATGTCCAGGGCCAACACCACCACTATCAATACTACTTCCACAAATTGTCTCAGGAGGGCATTGTAATTTGTCTCCCATCCTGGATACTGAGTCCAGCAGATTGTTAAAATGCACTTTACTTCTGTACGAGTCAGTCCAGGTCATAAATCAGTCACATCATTCTGTGCTTTAGACTCTTCATGCTCCATACTTCACATGTCAAAAAGCAAAACAAAACAGTAACGTGTCTACGTGAACTGATGATATAATAGTGTAGCTTCAACTGGGATTCTTATCATAAGTGTATTTTTATCTGGACTCAATAACTCTTCTCCTACTTATTAGTATTCCTCTGCACTTGCTGTGGAACACTACAGGATCATAACCACTAGATGGCGGTATAGTATTGAGAATTTCCAACGATTACGTCTATTCACGTTAACTTCGCTTGATAGATGACTTGGAGAAAACGCGCTGTTAAATAACCACACTGGTTTTTGTGTATCTCTATTTAAGAACTGCAGATATTTTTGTATTTATGAAAAGAAAGATAAGACTTAAAGTTTTATGAATCACAATGTGTCACATACAGAACAATATTATGTGGCCCTTGTTTGTTTAAAAGAGCTTCACTTTATTTAAATGGAGGTATTTTTATTATTTGAATTAAGGATAAACCACCTGAAATATAGGCTACATCAAAAATAACAATTAGCAGAGATCTTTATCCAGTGACAAAAAAAAAAGTTATCTAGGCCTATAGTTTTCATAATGTATCTGCAGAGTACAATTCTGTGAATGTAGATTTGTTTTATGTCGTTTAAATGTTCACTTGTTTTTTGTTTTATTTTATTTTACATCTCCAGAAAAAAAATTGTTTTAATGTTTCTAAACCTATACACTAACTTCGGGGTTGCTCTAGCTTTTTATTTCTAAGAACTATTAAAATGACAACATAAAAATACAACCAATGCAAAAATGAATGTGGAATTAATTACATCAATTTGGCTGCTATGAATTGCGATTAACTGTCCTCTTAAATATATAATAAATAGATTTGTAATAATATCATTTCGGGGAAGAATTCGTTTTCCCGATGCTTCCTTCATTACATTAGCTGTTCATTGGGAGCTTTCACTGCATTTGATTGGGTCAATAATTCTCCACAAAGGGGCAGCACGCACTGGACCAAATAAATCGTTGGAGTTTTTCAAACCACTGTCCACTGTAATGTGAGTAGTGAACAAAATCACCGCAATATTACGGTATTATTATATTATACACACTGAAACGACAGGTAAGACGAAACAGCCTAAAAATGTGGAAATTTATATAAAACAGTAAAAAAATGACGAGAGAAAATTTAAGTGGAGAGACGTTTTTGCTGATAATAATAATAATAATAATAATAATAATAATAATAATAATAATTAATAATAATAATGATAATAAAGGTAAGATTTGATTATATATTTACCAAATGAAATTCTGTAATGTGAACCGACTTTCACATCACACAATATCAATTTCCGGATTTGACGTCTTCTATTTTGTTTGTAAAACAGCTTTGGTTTGAAGAAGGCGTGATAAATATCCCTGCTGATCACTTGATTGATTACCTTGCTCAAAGGTCACTCGGGCGCTGGTAATTTCCTTGCGCCGGAGGCTCCCTTTTCACTTTTAGTCTGCGTCTATACAGCCCCCCAATACAGATTATGTTATTTTTTTAACCCCTTACCAGCTGAGTACGCCTCCACAATAGGCTTTGTAAAAAAAAATCTACCCAAAACATTTCTGTGTGAATGAGAACTGGAATAATATTGAATTAAATCCGTTTGATTTTTTTTTTGTGTGTGTGCGCATTAAGGCCTCTGGATTTTACGCACAGTGAAAGTGAGGCTGCGTTTATTCTATCAGACTTGGAGGTCTCAAACTCAATTAATTTTTAATAATTACAACCCTGTGGCTGTGGGGATCTCTGCGCCGCTCCGCCTTGTCACGGGGTTCAGTATATCATAATAAAATATGTATTGAAAAAAGTGCTGCAGATGAGAGAACAGACGAGGGGAGAGAAGAGTGAGTTATTGCGGTGAATGAAAACTGTTTCCATTTAGGCTAATTGAGCGCGCCGCCTGAAGCCCACGGTGTGTGTGTGTGTGTGTGTGTGTGCGTGTCTGTGTGTGTGTTGTGAGTTTTTGCTTACGAGTGGCGCGCCACCCTTTCAGCCACGGTGTAGGCTACAGGCGCAACCCACTTAATAGCACCATTTATGTCATTACAGTAGAGGTAGAGTGTGATACAACCACAATAAAGCAGCCTATCAGTATTAACCTTTCTTAACTCGGTCAGTCAGATGGAGACCATTTGGAGATAAACCAGTTTAGTTGTAGTTTGGCCCATGAATCTACATCATAGTAAAGTCGAGTCTGCTGCTGGAAATCTTTAATAAGAAAAATCGAAATAATTGTAATGCTTTTGACTGTGTTGATGCTGAAATATACTGCATGTCTGGGTTTATTTGGGCCTGCTCCTCTCCACATTAATCGGATCATCCTTTTCTCAGAGATGAAATCACGCAACAATAGTCCAAAGCGCAGATCAGTGCACTCATATGGTTTTCTAATTCCTCGACCAAAGAGAAAGAAGAAAATGGGTGTTTTTTTACACGTCAAAATTGACATATTATCATGTTACAATGAGGCCTTTTTTTCCTATTATTATTTTTTCTTATATGTCATGAAGTCATGAGTTCAATCAGTTTCAAAACACTTAAATCGATAAGTGGAGTTCACAGCCCATTTTTAAGTTCACCCTTAAGGTCAACATGATCTCATGCGGATCTAATTAATTGGCAATTACTTTAATTACACGCCCCCTCTATTTGGGGACAAACAGAGGGTACACCTTTGCGTTTACAGATGTGTGGGTGCAGTTTTGTCTTTTTCTTTTGTCTTTTTTTGTTTTTTACTGTAAAACACAAACCATTATTTAGATGTATGCTGAGTATGCTGACTTTTTCAAATTTGGCTGGTAGCCTCTGCATTTTTTTCTTCTATATGACTCAGTATCTAAATATGCTTCTATAAAATGTTTATGTGATAACAGCAGACATGCAGCGATTTTATTGACTTCTAGTGCCCGGATGGCATGCATTTATTAAGCGTGGATTTTTTTGTTTAAAAAAAAAGATTCAAACATTATTCCACCCACTAAGATGAAAGTTTACATCAAACTCTTTTTTTTCTTCCTCGACCAGCCCGCTCTCCTTCCAAGTTAAATCAAGTAAAAACATCCTTTTCGATCCCTCAGCAATTACTAAGTGATGAAATTTACGCACTGCAACAGAAACGTCTCACACAGGCATTAATACTAAGCACTTAACATATTAATAATTGTCAGCACAGAGAGGGAAAAACTGGGCACTTGCATATTAAAGCTGTCAGTCGGGTACCCAAGCAAGAGAGGGAGGGAGGGGAAAGTTTTTCATTCATTTTCCAGTGCTTGGTATATTGGTCAAAACACAATTAAAATATATAAAATCTTTAATGACTACATCCAGCATTGGTAATTTAAGTGAACATTGATGAATGTGGCTTCATTTCAGAAGAAAAGGTGCGCAGTAAAGATTGAGAGGAAGGATCGTTATAATTAATGTCCCCCACACCTCTTAGATCCGGGGTGCTGACTGCGCTGCAAAAAATATCAATCTTGACAAAGCGTTTCCTTTAGTACAATTTTTTTTTTCTCCTCCAAATGATAACTTATTACTTTTATAAAAGTCTATAACTATTAAAATGGATCAACTTGATTTTAGTTTATTTTTTTTTAAAAAACGTTGAAGTTTATTCTGTGTTATTTGGAGATGCGTGGGGCTTGTTTCTAGGAAAATACGTTCTTTGACGAGTTGGAAACTGTATCCACCTAGATCACCTCACTCGCAAAGTTTCCCCCGGCTTTTAATAAATTACAACACACAACTGACATCGACATTACAGCAACGTCGGACATTTTTTGCAGCGTGCGCCACTTTCTCACTCAGCGATCGTGTGAAAATGTGAGACGAAAGGAGATGTCCACGATTCACCCATCTCGCACCAGATCGGGACAATATCAAAGTGATAAATCGTCGCAAACTTTTTTCTGGCACTTGCTGCCCGGCAGATTTCGGGCTGTGCGCATGTGCGAAGGTGTCCAGACTGACAATGCTGGAGAGATAGCGCGTTTGGATTGAGAAACCCAGAGAAAAAGGACAGAGAAAAAACAAAAAGGAGGAAAAAAGATCCAAGAAAAAACCCAAACAAACCCACGCCGAGAGACTGGCACCATGAGGTCCAAAGGCAGGGCACGGAAACTGGCCACGAGTAGGTGCAACATCCCTTTCTTTTTGCCTTTTGAAACATGCCATCTTCTATACCTACAGGCTGCCGCTGTTATCACTGCGTCTACTAAGAGTTTGGGACGATTTCATTTCCACAAGAAAACACAAGTCCTCCTGTTAAAAGAGTACAAAAGTGATGGTGTTGTCGCGGGTGTAAAAAGAAAAAAAGCCAAACGCTGTCACGAGAAGAGCGTAAAGTTTAAAGTTGAGTGAGCGATGGAGGAACTTTGTGCAGGGACTCCATCCACTATTAGAAGTGCTGGTTGCATGTAGTGGGCGCTGTAGTGTATTGTAGGTTAAAATCCCAGGTCCTGTGCATCGGCAGTTGTATTAGCAATTGCTGCACAGTGCTGTGGGCTGCTGGTCACATCTGTTTGCGAGGAGCAACTTGAAAAATCCACGGTGATGGACAGAAAAAGGGAGTAAAGGAGGATTTAGACAGGCATGGCAACGGAGTAAACGGGATGCTGTTTGGAAACTGTTAGTCTATGTGAGACATGTAGTTTATTTCGAGTTGTTACCGACGCGTAGTATTTGCTGACTGTATAATAGATTTTTGTATTTCACTTCTTGTATGTTATTCCAGGAAATGTCGCAGACTTTTAAGTGTAATTTCTCGAGGCTTCTGCTGAACGGACGTCCTCATTCTGTGCTGAATCACTGGGGATAAATGATGTTGGATGTGTTAGTTAAAATATGAAGTTTAATGAAATGATGCATACTGCTGAAACTGTGCTGTCATTAAATCGATTTAATTACTCCGAGGCAATAAACTATTAGAATTTATCTAGTGATTGATTTGGCTTCTCATGCATTGATTTTGTTCAATGACTTATCAAGAGTTGTGTCTTTTCAGTCCTCCAGCATTTATTTATCGAGGTAGATTTGTCATTAACGTTTTATCTAAATTTTTAAGTCTGTTCTGCTGCTTTTTATTTTGTCTCTACATGTGACTTGTAACTGCTGAGACTCTGTAAAATGCACAGCATAATTAGACGTAGTGCTGCTGTTAAGGGGACATTATATTAGGGAGGTAAAAAGCATGCACAAAGGCCTAGGGCTTTGCTTTAATATATTAATGTTGCACATTTTTTAAAGAACGTTTATCGGTGTTTATGAGTTGCACTTAGCTCAGGGACCACTGCTTCTTATTGTACACCTATTTATTCAAATAAAACAACGTGCTCGTAACTCCTGGCCTGTCTGAAACCTTAATAACGATTTGTACAGTTTAGGTAAATAAGCTCAGACTTTGGATAAATTGTGATCTCGTGAAATTTACGCACTTGACAAATTTGTATCTAACTTGCAGCATCAGCTGAAGATCATTCTGTTAAATCTGGATTGTACATGCACAGATGAGGGGCATTTTATGAGGCTGCATAATAATTAATATATCTTCAGTTGGATCAGAATAGTTCAAAGTATGCACACACAGTCCCCTCTGTCATTGTGATGATCATCACCAGAGGCTGCAGCGGCCCTCGACAGTTTTCATCTGCTCAGAAACTCCTTCAAACACCAAAAAGCAACAACTCTGTCCGTTCTGTTTGATTCGATTCTATGTATATTTAAAGCTCGTTAATATCGAGATGGGATGAGGAAAGATTTCTACCACTTAAACCAGAGGGGAACGTTCTTTGTCCCTGAAGGAGCGAGCCCGTCCTGGCCCACAGCCATGTCTGCGCAGTGTCAACAGTGAATATTTAAATTCCCAGACCCCTCATAAGGGTTCTGCTAAATGCGTTCAGTGTGTGCCTCCCGCCTGTCCAGAGAAGTCGTGTTAAACCGGGCATGTAGGGCTACGGGGCCTCCTTGCAGAACAGTGATAAAAAAGGGGTGGATGTAATAGAGGAGGTGATGGAGAGGTGGTAAACGTAAGAGTGATTGATGGAGGCTGACTGATTAGTCCGCACGTCCAGATGTAA
Organism: Apogonichthyoides opercularis; assembly: GCA_029814545.1. Taxonomy (NCBI): domain Eukaryota; kingdom Metazoa; phylum Chordata; class Actinopteri; order Kurtiformes; family Apogonidae; genus Apogonichthyoides; species Apogonichthyoides opercularis. The sequence continues at coordinate 17,270,313 of JAPTGW010000006.1, forward strand.
TGTGGTGTGCCACAAAAACTCACTTTAGCTTCCCAACTAAGTATAGCCAAGGCGTGCAGGCCGCACCCCGTGGTGGATTGTGGGCTACAGAAAGATGGAGGAGGGGGAGGGCTTTTATGATCCAAACGAACTTGGTGCAGGCCTAGTCTAATTAAAGGGCCACTTAACATAGTTGTGTCTCAGTAGGAAAAAAAACCCTCTAGATTATAATGTGTTTAAAGGTCTTTATTAAATTGTTGTAAATACTATGACAATTAATCTCATCCAGGCTGATCGACATAGAGAAATCCTATGACTTACAGACCCCTAGAATGTAAATCTAAAAAATATTGACTTCACGAAAAGGTTCAGCGTTAATTATTTTAAGTGCAAGTGGGATTAAAAAATTAAAATCGTTCTTATGTGGCCCACGGGCACGCATTCAATAATAGCCCCTCATCGTTCATTGAACCTCTTGGCCTTTGGGTGATCCCGTCTGTGTGGGTCCCTGTCCCCGTCTTAGCGCTGAGGTGCTGTGCTCGTGCGCGCCCGCGTGCGTCAGGGAGAGAGAGAGAGAGAGACGAGGCCTGGGCCTGGCGCTCCTCGGTCTGTCAGCGCCTCTCATCTCTCGAGCTGAGAAGTGCGTCGTCCTCCTCACATTGTGCAATGGGCCATGCATCTCGCGTTTGTCTGGCGGAGCTCATTAAAACGGTTAATAGATCGGCCCATTTAAAAGGTGAGAGGGAGCGGGCTGGCGCGAGGAAAGTGAAATAGAGACCCCATTAAACAGCCCTTGTTGTCCCGGAGCGGTGCTCTTTGCCTGCGCTCCGCTTGGTGCCAAAGCTCCGTATACAAATGTCCCATATCTCCTTCAGTAATGGACTGGGTCAAAAATCATTGGGGCCCACGGCAGAGGAGACTTTTTAATGTTTAATCCGGCTCATGTTAGTCATTGCTCTGAGCTCGTTTTGTTATGCAAATAGTTATCTAATAATGTATCGAAAATCTTGAAAATTCCTATCTTGCCATTTCATTTGTCAGTGGGGACAGATGCATTTTAGACCAAACATATAGTTTGCAGTGTTTCACTGATAATCTACAAACTGTCTGATTTGCAATGGAAACAAAGGAATGGATATCACAATATTGAACGGTTCACCTTGTAAAATAAATATTAAATTATCAGAGGTAAACTCTATATTCAATTCATACACTTAAGATGCAGGTTTGTTTATGACACCTCTATTTATGTATGAAAAAACACACATACTTGGTTGTAGTATTTGTTGTGTGAATGGCTGTAAGTGCTCTGTCAGTAGCCCCAGGGATTTTACCTTTTAACTGATTAGACAACAATGTGTAACAACATATGATCTATTGTAACAGTGATCAAGCACATTTATGATCATGAAGCGTCCCTGCTTATTATAGAGGGGTACATAGAGAAAAGCATCAACATACTTGTCAGACTAGTGTGTCACACACATGCTCACACACTGACATGCAGCATGTCTTCATGTTATTATTTTCGTTTTGTACAATTGTGTGTCTTGGTGTGTGTTTGTGTTGGTTGGGGGGTGGTAAGGGGCAGGTTGACTACGACCCAAGCCCTCTCATCTATCAACGCCCCCATCTGTCTGACATGTTGTCCACTTTCCTCTCCTCTTACGATGGGAGAAGCGGTTTTCTCTCCCGCCCCTCTCTGAAAAAATAGCTCTTGTGCGAGGTCTCTGATGTTAATGAGTCGACCATGACTTGGTCTCAGGGCTGTTAACAGAGAGCTGATGAGGTTAGTGGTTTGTTTATGCACTGTTGTCATCCACTTGAAGGATGGCCCCTGTCCCAAGCAAATAGAGAACGTCGAAGCCTTGCCTTGGGTCCTCTTCTCTCAGGCCCCGACTCAGTGGGCCAGTCCCATGGGGTTCTCTCCTGTATCTACTCCCACTTTCCAAGTGTGCTCCATGAACTTCCCTATCTCAGTCCATCATGTGCGTGAGGAATTTTATAATGGTTTCAACCCTCAGACAAGCTTTACTCTCTGAAAGTGGAGAGCGGTGACAACTGGAAAAGTGAAAGTGTGTTGCGCTGCCATAGAATCTTGCGCTTACTGGCCATGCAGACGTGTTTCTTGTGTGTGTTGTTGCTATTGGGGGAGTGGTATGGTGTAGCGACCCAGACAGGGCAGTGTGGGAACACCAAGGGATGGATGAAGGGTGGGACGGTGGGAGGGGGGTGTGCAGCAACATGTCAAGCCTGGGAACCGCTGTGTGTTTACCACAGGGAAACCGTACCAACACAGAACAATGACTGAGCCTTAGCCCTTCTAAATAAAAAAAGGCATTTCTGCTTTCTTCTCCCCCCTAAAGGTCATGGAGTTAGAGATAGGGAGTCCACACAAAAGCCTCCAGTCTGTCGGCAGTCTGGTCTGGCCCACTACGGTGCCAAGGCTGAGGTCATTATCAACAGAGCAGTCCCAAGCTAAGCATATTTTTATAGATTGTGCTTGTGTGTGTGTTTTGAAGGGAGGTAAGCATGTGTGTATGTGCTTATTTGGTCAGGGTGGTGTATGTGCGTGTTTTAGTGCTACGCACAAAACAAAGGCTCTCTGCAGAGTTTACAGCGCAGTTGTCAAATGTGTGACACGCCGCCATTTTCTCATCACAAATTGGTCTGAGATAAATGGCACTTTGCTGAGCTCAAAAGTTTACCCAGACATCAAACTGATTTGTGTGTCGTTATGATGTCTGAGAAGTTATAATGTCAACAGATTGCTGATGGTGCGATTCGCTTGGTCTATTAATGAGGCAATGTGAAGCTTGCAGTCCTTGGCTTACTCGGAGAAAAGATGTCTGTTAGCTAATTAAAGAAACTCAATCATTTTATACTCCAATCAATTACCTGAAGCAGGTAGTAGAAACAGGGCCCGACACTCTGGCCTCATGTCTCAACTACCCTAAGTCACTTTACTACATTGTTGAGTGCTTTTATGGGGATGAAGACAAAACAAGAATCTTGATATGATATGACTTAGTGCTGGCTGCCATTCTTTGTGTGCTGCATATCGGTAGGCCAACAGTTTGAGCATTTTATATAGCACTTTTATTTTGGGAAGAAAGAGATATATTTGATTTAATCTGATAAAAACACTCCCTAATGCAGTTTTATCTACAAGTGTCTTTGTTTCTTTTATCTAAATTGATACCAAGTATGAATAAGCTGATACACACAATGAATATAGATTTCATCCAACTCATCCTCATTCAATTCAAGTCTAAAATCCAGTTTGGATATAAGCAAAGTCCTTTTGAAGTCTCTGTTATCTCATATTAGCAGGTGGAGTTGTGTGTGTTAGCTGGCGAACACTGCTTTTAATTGCTGTCATGGAGAGTTAACAAAGTAAATGGTCTTTTTTTTCTTTCACACTGGAGGGAGTACATAGCTATAAACAGGAATTATCTAACAATCGCTTTGTGAACGTGGCAATAACAGTGTGTTCCAGCGCTGCTCGGGGATCTCCCTGGGTGGAGCAGGCAGGCCTGAGGGATGGAAGGAGTAAGGGAGGGATGGAGAGAAGGAAAATCATTTGTGATTAACAAGGGCACAACAGGGCATCATATCATGGCCATCAGTGGCTGAGGAGGGATGAGAAGGACAGGACAAAGTAGTCAAGTGTGTACATTTATGTGTCATTTCTGTAGACCTTTCATCTCCGCCATAGCTTGTCCTGAACTCTCCTCCCCGAAGCTCATTAAGTGGTGACCTCTTGCCCCTGCAGGACGGGAGAGATGAGGGGAGGAGATGTGATCAAAGCTGGGGCCTTCCTGATGTGTAGCAACGCATTCACCTGATTGGACCTGCAGTCTCTCCCATGTTGCAGGGCCGAATACCGTGACGGTTGCAGCTGTACATTTTCAGAGTGAAGTCGATACTTTGGGACACTTGAGTTCAGAAATGTCAGCAGATTCTTTGGGTGTTCAATATTACCACCGTTTTTTTATGTACATATTTTGATAATATTACTTTCTTTCTTTTTAAATTTTATATCCCCTCATGGTGTTACAGTATTGCCTCCCACAATTCTCAGTTTTGCACTTGATGGACTGGAACATCTTGAGGGACCACTGAGGTTCCCAGTCCCAGTTTTTGGAAGTTGTATCATCTTTCCAGCATTTATGAGGCAGGTTTCATTATTGTTCACCTCACTGTTCTACTCCCAGTCCCATGTCTTCTAAAAGGAAGCACCACGTCCTTGTCCTCAGAGATCTGTCTTGATGACTTCCCCTCTGTGTATGTGTGTGTCTGCATAAGCCGTGCAGCTTCGGTGTGTGCGCAAATGTTGTTGGTCAGCCAGGGTCGCAGCAAAGGAAAGAATGTGGCTGCGGAAAGGAATGCAGGGCTGATTAGCACTGCTTACCTGTAAGTGAACTGGACGTGCCGGCGTGTGATGAGACCGAGGAAACAAGGGAACAATAGGACAGTAGAGATTCCTTTCCATGCCGCATTCCAGCGATCCAGCAGCCAGGGCCCCCTGCTCGGAGCTTTGATGAACCCTTCTCGTGGCTTCCTGGGATTGTCGCTCCTCCACAAACACAAAAACATAAAGCGGTGAGTGAGCGGGGCCAGGGAAGAGAGAGCACGGCCCTCCTCAGGATGTCCTGTTTTGATTAGCGTTAGCATCCTAAAAGCACCATAGAAATATTATTCTAACACGGAGAAGAGCTTAGTGGTGACACATCCACGTCTTTCCACTCTGTGACCTTCGGGGTCAGATTCACTACAATGAGCCAGGAATCAAAGAGGCGCTCCTCACCAGAGATGCGACCGAGGAAATCATGTGAGGAAAACAAGGCGATAAAACGATAGGGAGAGGTTTCAGGCCTGTCAACAGGTGCCGGTGTGCATTCAAAACTATGAAAAATACCTGATGTATGTTTTTACTTAGAAGCAGGAAATGGTGATTGAAGGAGGTGACTCAAAGAAATAATTTCCCCCTCTCTGTCCCTGTCATGTTTTCTTTTCTTCCTAAAAAGAAACAGGCAGATCACACGACTGAGACACTCTGTGAGACACTTTATTGTTTTAAGAAGCACCATTAAAATAACATTTATATTATTATGAACTCCTTAAACAACCAATACACCATGTGACCCTGTTTACCCTCACGATGGCTTTTTCCTGTTAATGGATTGTAATGGTAGCTGTAGCTATTAACATTGACACTATGTGTAGAAGACGTTTAACTAGAGAACTGAAGAAATAAAAAAAACTAACAAAACAGAAGTAACAGAAATTACCAAACCTTTTTATGGGGTTTATTCTTAAGAAAAATTCCTTAATTTTCCTCAAAATAAGGACCATAGCTCTGGACTATGAGTGCGAGCTTTTGCACAGTGTCCTCTTTCAGCAGCCCGCACTGCATCTTTTCTGTCTCTTGTGGAATCAGAGAGCACTGAAGCATTACAGGCTGGTTTGTTTTGCTGGTGCTTGAGGGCTTTAGTTTGACAGGAGGGCTCCACTTTGTTCACCTCAGTGTCCAGAAGGGACCCCTAGGGGCCACAAGGCCTGGATGTCTCTGTCAGGACTGTGGCAGGACTGGGGCAATGGGGGGCCCTGCTGCTCACTGGGTCACTGGACAAGCTAATCGATTTTATCTTCGTTTCACACGCTATGCCAAACCCCTACAGGCCTGATATTCACATGTTCACTGTTCAGAGGTTTGGGGTCCTTACATCTTCAGCCCATCTCTTTTTTCTTACAGCTTCCTTCTCTCTTACGACATTCTCATTTCTATTTTTTCTACTTGTCTGCGATTCTTTTTTTTTTATCTCACTCCCCCTCTTCTTTCCCTTTCTCCCCTTTTGGAGGAGGCCTTTTAAATTTAGCCTCCATGCCCATCTTAGTGTTGGCGATCCCCTTGGTGGAGGCTGGCGGGCAGGCGAAGGAGTCCTTGTTTTCTCGGCCATTCCTCTGGATGAAGCCTTGGAACAAGGGAATGAAAGCTTTGGGAAAGGTCTGGAAACTTCCCATTCATCAGTGTAAGGAGATACTGCGCTGACAGTTAGCAGACGGCCAGCCAAGTACAACACGGGACAGCCGCGTGGGCCTGCAGTGCTCAGCTCAACAGACAGACAGAGCGAGACCAGACCAAACACCCCACTCATCTGTGTTCTAGGAAATAACATATGTTAGCGTTTTAAGCATTTATTCTGATTCTCTTGCGCAGAGTGACTCAAGTGCAAACAGTAGAATAAGTGAATGATTACGGGTGAAATCATAACTAATATGGTAATAAAGAAGAGCAGTATAGCTCTGCAGACGAGTAATGATTACATGCTGTCGTTTAAGTAGTGGAGAAAACTGTGGTTAGGATAAGCCATTTTATGATTTAGCAATGCTGACATCTTTTTCTACTTCTTTCTAGAAATACAGTGTAAGTATGTAGCACTAGTCTTTTATGGATAATACTTTTCTGTCAGCATCCATCTTTTTGATGAACATTTGCTGAACAGCGACTGTTAATTCAGATACAGTATCATCCATTCATCTGCTGCATACTGCCTTTGTGACTAACTGATCAATCATTTACTCAAAGCCTCCACTTTTTTCATCAACCAACAGTCCTAACTTTAAAGGTATTTCATCAAAGTAATGCAAATCATCACATTCAAGGGGGAAATGTTGATCCTTCTTGCTTGAAAAGTCACTGAAATAATGATTACTAAAATAATTGTAGTACATTTTTTTTTAGATTGACAATTTAATTAATTGGATTTTTTATGTAAAATTCTGTATTTAAATAAATCCACATCTTCATTGGTACCTGACCTTAACAATTTCCTTTTTTCCTATTCTTGTGCCTCTTTTGGCATACCTTATCTCTATATTCTTCCCATAAGCTACTGCAGGAGGGTAGATGCATGCATACCCTCTGGGGCCGTAATACATGTATCAAAGTTAAGATTTATGCACACCCATAAATACATACACCTACAGATATTTGAATTTTTATTCATTTTTATAAAAAATGGACACAACACACTATACATACCTACATACACCTACCTGTGTGTACCTGCAGAGCATTGGCAGACCAGTGCAGGGTGGGACGTTGCAGGTGTGAGTCTGTGTCTCTCTGCCCGCCCATTAATCGCTGCCATCTGACAGTTCAATCTACAAGGGGCTGAGTGGAGCCGGCTGGTTACCAGGGCAGGTCATTACTGAGCATGGAAGCAGCCAATCGCATCAGCGATCAATGACAAAGGCTGCTGAGGGGGAGAGAGCAAAAAGTGAGGGAGAAGTAAGAAGAGGTAGGGGTGAGAAAGGCAATGGAGATGTAGGGATGTAGGGAAGAAGGGAGTGGAGAGGGGGGAGATAAAGGTAGTTATGCTTCTGAAGGTCAGTTCAGGAGATGACAAACAGGCTGTCAGCCACCAAGAAATGAAAATATTCATCTGATGCTGCACAACAAAAAATATGGCCTCTTGCAAGTGCACACACATAAAAGTGCACAGACACAGTCATTGCCATAGCAGCTTGATTGAGAATGCAGCAGGGGAATTTAGTGTGAGCCATTGTTTTATGAATTCCATATACAAGGTGTTGGCAGTTTGCGCCGGCCTTTTAGTGGTCAGTTTGAGCTGTGCTGTAGTAAAAGTAATGACTGGCTATGAATAAAAAAAATCAGTTCATGAAAATGCCACAACTCCCCTGTGGCCCCGCCTACCCACCCTGTTACCACGGGAACAGATGCCATGGCAAGGTCCGTCCAGTGGTGTTTACCCAGCCCCGAGAAGTCAAACACAGTCCTAGTCTGACAGAAGGAATGCCATACGCTTTATGACATTTATCATATTTCACATCCCAGTGAATGTCATTTTCAACTTCTCACCCATGTTTTTTCTTTTTTTAATGTGTGTATGTTATGCTGACGAGAGAATGAATTGACTTTAAGGGTGACAGTATTTGGCCAGGGCTCTGATAAAACAACATGGAGATCTCTCTTTTCTCCCCAGAGGCCTAGAATAGCAGAACCGGCCGTTTATCCTGCACTATCTCTCAGCAGATCCACTGGCCCTCTCCCCCCAGATACATATACACACATATACACACACATATACACTCACTCACATGCACAGGCCATTCCAGCGTGGACACCACTGAGTGATGATGAGTCATTATAGAAAGGGTGCCCTTCGACCTCCTCCAGTCTTTATGGATCACTCTCTGGCAGAATCATATTCCCTAATGCCAAGTTCCTGTCTATCTGCTGGCCTGTCTGTCAGACAGTCAGGCCCCTTAGTCTCTCTCTTTCTCTCTTACTCTCTCTCCCCTGAGTTTCACACACCAGTTCATCTCAGACATCTCTGTCTTTGTTTATTTTAATAACAAACAAGAAAAATATCTCCTTTTCCCATTACCAAATGTTTGAATATGATAGGTTTCATTTATTCCATAGTGAGAATTATATAGAAGTAAGTGTGGATTTGCCCTAAGAACATTTGTAGATGAACTGAAAGGATTTAAAAGTTGTCTGTTATCCAAGGTGTGGCCGTTTAAAAGATTAACTATCTTTTCACCCTAACATACCATGTACTTCAGTGTTGGGATTGGCATGCCGCATCACATCAGCTGAATTCACAGTAATTTAATACATCTTTTTGCATGTACGGGTTTTTCCCTCCATCCATTTCTTCACTTGCATACAATCTTTGTAATTTCTCTTTACACAGAGGAGCAGAGCGACATGGGAGAGAAGAGAAAAGAAGTCAGTTTAGATTTCTACACATCCTTGCTCTTATTCTAGGTTTCTTTGTTAATCTAATATTGCCAGAGTACCAAGAGTATTCGGTGTGGATGGAGATGCTGATATGTTTGTTGTGGGTGCTAGTATTTGATCCTTCTGTCGACAAATGTAATTTGTTTGGCCTGATTTGATCAGTTGCTGCAACGTCGTTCCTTGCAGACGAATGCATGCAAACCTTCCATACAAAAGGAGTTAAAATGTTTTTTGCGCCTGTGAGCTGGGAAACCTTATTACAGGTGTCCTGGACCATAGGTCCCTGCTGGCTCTGATAAAATACTCTTTGGGTGTTAATATAATTCTGCCTTTGCCTTGCCTGGAGACTAGCCACCTTTGGGGTTTGAAAACTGCCTCTGAAAAGCAGAAAACAAAGTCTGGATCTAAACCGTACAATTACAATGGTGGAAACTTTGAAGAGCACTTCCTGATGTAACATAGTAACCTCCCTTGGTACACCAAAGAATGATGCTGTATAATTACCTCCACCAAGGAGGTTATGTTTTCATTACCATCTGTTTGTTTGGTAGTATGTTAGTTTGTTAGTATGTTCATTTATTTTGTTTGTCAGGATTATGCAAAAATCTCCAGGCTGATTTTCATGAAAGTCTGATGGGGCAGATGTTCGATTTTTTTTTTCTCTTTTTCTAACATGGGCGCCTGTTGTTGATGTTTTTGTTGTTGTTGTATTTGTGCACAGTGAGACTTGTAAAGGCATACTACTGAGCTTAGCAAATGACATACATCATATGCCTGTGACATGGAACACAATGTATAACACCACAGTGGGAGTTTTCTGGAAACATAACAGCAGATGAAATAGGAAAGCTAAGGTAGAACCCAACAGTTGAGTATAAAAGAAGGTATAACCAAAGGCTTACAGTGAGTTCACTGTTGCAATTTAATGTTAGTATTTCACTACTTCTATAATGAGCAGTGCTATATACACATTGGATTGTATTAAGCACAATGGTTTACCCAATTAAAGGCAAAACTCCCACAATTGTCCCCAGATTTATGCACCACAGCTGGCCCAGCAAAACAAGTGACCCATTTCAGCCCCTCTGGGGTTCACAGACATAGGGTACATTCTATGTCACATCGTCAGCTAACCCAGAGCCCCACACATCAAATACAGGTATGATTTATGTCCGTTGTCTCAGCCTTCAGATGTTCTCCTGCACTAGAGTTGTTTGCCAAATCCAGCCGCAGTGGTAATTTGTCTCTTTAGATGTGTAGGAGGTGAAGGGCGAAGGTCAGTGAAATGAAAATGACCAGACCTGACTTAATTGTTGTATCTATTTGCAGTTTGAGACAGGATGTCGGTCTGAATGTCTATCTGTCTATTTGTCCATCTGTCTCGCTTCGGTCTGGGCATCATGTTTTGTGTCAGTGGGTTGAGACTTGATGGCTGCCGTCAGCCATTATAGGCTTTGACCTGATCCAGCGGGGGCGCAGGGTTCACTAAAAAGAGCTTCTATGGCTAGATATTATCACAGCACAGCCTGGTAGAGCAGTCCGCTCTGGTTTGTTTGGTCCTTTAAATGTTTTGTTTTGTTTTGCTGTCATAGCCACTATCATATCCAAAACTCACCTACCTTTGTTGTTTATATGTTTATCATTTTTGTCAGTTCCTCTGTTGTTTTTTTTTGTTTTGTTTTTCATGCAGTAACATGTAAAAATACACTAAGGTTTCAGATATTTTTAAGCACTGAATACTATTTTACTCGTATTTCCTCTCCAGCTTGGCACATCTGACAAGGTTAAGCCTGTAAACTGTGGAGAGAAATGCTTCCTGTGTGATTACATTTATCATGTATAATTAGGAAGTTCTGCTCTGTCTACACATGATGACCCTTAACCCTTAGTGTGGCAGTTGTAAGCTGGTATTGCCAGACACCCAACCCACCTCACCCAAGTGTGGTTTCTACTACAGAACCAAAGTATGCTAGACAGACTTTCTTTCATAGCCTCTTGAGTAAGGAAACTTTTTGTCATTTCTTGACTTTTAATTTGTCAGATGAATGAGCAATACTTAAGTGATTCTTCTAAAAACCTTAGTCTTAAATGAATCACTTTTAAATCATATCATACTATGCACTATACCTGCAAGACTGTGATGACAAAGAGCCACGTGGGAATATGAATTAGTAATGCAGTGATATTCAAGCATTTTTACAATGCCTAAATGTAGCATGTCCTGAGGTGGCGATGTGAATTAACAAATATGTCATATTAAAGTAAGATTACATGAGTTGGGTTACTATACTAACACTAAGAAACCATTTACTACTTTACTTCAGCTAAACTGAATTAGACCCATGTGAAATCCTCAAGTCCCCAAGTTTTTCTTGAGTTGTTGAATCACACTTGATATATGTGCGTCTCCTCTGCTGCCTGGACTTAAACTCCTCTAAATCTTACTTTGTGTTCTTCTCCTTATCTTCCTCTCCTCCTGCTTTGTCATTTGTTCTTCCTTTTCCTTTTGCGCTTGTACCCTTTTTGTGTTATAATTCCCACCTATTATTTCTGTCCCGAGCCCTCATTAGTCATGTCGCTGTCAGCCGCCAGCTGCAGGCGCACATACACATGCCCACAACCGCACATTTTCGTACACATGCACAGGTATGGAAGTCATCAAGGCGAGGTCAGAGGTCTGCCTCATTACCCAACTCCAGTGAAACCTTTTTGGTGTGTTTTATGCACTGGTATCAGAAAGGAGGGGGAGGGAAGTAAGACATAATAAGAGAATAAGGGGTGTAGAATCTGCAAAATACAGAAAAAGACTAGTGTGATTAAATGAGGAAGTTAGGACACAGATAATGAGTAAATGAGTGGGAAAACAAGAGTGTATATGTTCTCAGTGAATTAAACATTTCTTGAAAAATTAATATTTGCTCGTTAGACAATAGGAAATTGTGGTCATTTTGGGGGTTTGGGGGGTTGTATTGAATCCAGAGGATGAGGGGTCCACAGGTCTCACACTCCCCTCACCACAGATTCTGCTGGCGGCATACATGACTGGTGTTTCCTGACGTTAAACACAACATCGCTAAATAAAGTCATTAGGAGAAGTCCAACAGAAGCCCATTCATTCATTCTTCCTCTCTGGCTCACTCTGACACACACACACGCACACACACATTTTCCCTCACCCACTCTCTAACACTCACTTACACACATACAGTACCGTGGCTTCATGCCTGTGTGGGACATGGTACGCTGACATGTGACAGAAAGCAAAGCAGGAGTATGTCTGCA
>JAPTGW010000006.1:17477655-17491391 GCA_029814545.1 Apogonichthyoides opercularis
TTCTAATCCAGACATGCAGGTTTTTCATGAATCAGCAGTCTTATTCCAGGTTTCGTGTGTAACCCATCGTGTCCACTGGCATTACACGCAGAACCTGCCCTTTTAAACACATATAAATTGCAAATGATTTTGCAACAGCAGCCATTTTTGTGAAATACTCTGCCTTGCATTAGCTCAATTCCCAAAACGTACCTATGAGAGAACAAAAAGATAGTTGACAAAATATTTCCGTGTCCTTTTGACCTTGTTACATGCAGATTTTTGTATAAAAATAATACAAAAACATTTTTTATTTGAAAAATAGTTTCTCTTTTAACTCAGTAAGCATTTATTTTTAAACCCAAAGTGCTTCTAAACTTGCTTCTTAACATTAGTCTACATCTGGTTTGAATTTTTAGCCCCTCTGTCCTGTTTTTAGGAACCAGTTTCATAGAAGCACCCGTATACATATCAGAGCCACCATCAACCGACGAGACATATACCATAAGTAATTTATAACATGTTATAAATCAGTCAGATTCATAACATACTGTTTCTCATCCTAACTGAAAGACAAATTGACTGTCAGACGGCCCGACATGCATTCAATCAGGTGAAGAAGAGAAGGACAAACAAGCAGACAAGTGAATCCTCACACACACTGTATGCGGCAATATTAAAGAGCATGTGGGAAATGACAGAAATTTGTTGAAGTCTCTTGAAACATCTTCATGATCAAACTATGAGTGTAGGTGCTTATATTACTCCTGAAAGCATCTGTTGAGGTCAGCGTGTACCTGCTTTAGCCTGATCTGCTTTTTTTCTAGCTGCATGTATCCCTTATAGGACAGTATATCACTGTGGTATGTGTAAGTTCAGAATGAAAATCTTTTTTTTTTTTTACGGCAGAGTTCAAATATACTGTAGATACCAAGGTTTTAGGTCACTAGTGTTATTATGAATAAAGGCTTTTTCAAGTGTTAAGTGATATAGCATATATTGCTGCCAAAACTTTTTACTCAAGATAATAATAAGACAATAATGGATTGTACCTTTTAACTGATTTATGAACCTCGAAGTGCTGGAAATACACAGATGATATATAAGAAATGGGGATCTACTGTAACTCACTGAAGGTGAAAAAAGTACATCATTACATGTGACATTGTTTAGCTGTAAAACTAAGAAAAAGAAAATGATTTACCACCTGAATTATGAGCTGCTTCAAGTTCTACAATCACACTTTTCAGACAGTATAATCACTCAGCATGTAAGCAGTCTATGTGTGTTCACAGAAAAGTACTGAATGAAATTACCAGGGATGATTTTCACATCTATGCTCTCACCACTAATGTATGGGTCTCTCAGATTTCTCCACAGCTCTGTGTATTCCTGTAATTGTTATAGCAGTTAAAGGAAAAAATCTTCAACAGAAGGAAAGAGAGCGACTGTGATTTCATCTGATTTAACTTTACTCAGGAGGACACTGTAACAAGAATAAGTATATCATACATCTCAGTATTATACCAAAGCCATTAAGCTGCATCAGAATGTTTATTTTGAATATTAATGACATTTGCAGCACAAGCTTTTAATATAAACAGACTGCACTCAGATTCCTAAAATCCACACAGAACAACAAAAACCTTCAAGTATGACACATCCACTTATTATTCTCAATAAAAGTCTTAAAACTAATTTAAAAATAGCAGAGTTTACCCTATCAGTAGGACATGTATTTGATTCAGCAGCAAGCAGAGTAAGAGGAAGCTGGCTCAACACAGGAGCTTGGCTGAGTCTCTCCTTTTATAATGATTCTGACAGAAGACAGAGGATAAATCTGTCTCTAGGGATGAGATAGGAAAAACATTTCACAAAAAGGAAAGAGAAAGATGTGAGCTCTCACCGACAAGGGCCGAAGCCGAGGAAGTAGAGGAGAAATAAAGAAAAGGATGGAGTAAAGGGAAAGGGTCTTATATCTTTGCCTTGTTTTCCCTATCAGCCACCCAGATGTGTGAAAACCAAACAGGCCACGTCAAAACAAAAGCACAGGAGAGCTAGCTCGAGCAAACGACACGTTCCTGTGAAAACCCATAGAAGGAGAAAGAGCTGTTTAAAAACTGCAGCAGGCAGGCCCTTCCTCCTGAAGAAGCCCAGGAATCAGATTGAAAAGGCTTTAGTGTGTGTGTTTGCAAGCATGTGGGGGACAGGACCCAAATATCCGCAATTTACAACTCAAACTCTGCAGGATTCTCCCAAAACACCAACAGTCATCCTCCTGTTTGTGTGTTGACAAAGACCATCGGGGTTTGGACAGTAATCAACTAAGTACAGCCACTTGTGGTAACAAGATAAAGCACAGACTAGTGGAACAGTTGGGTATTGTACAAGTTCACAGGTGTGCAGGTCAAAGTCTGAAACTGAGGTCACTGGGGCACTGTTCTCTGTTTTTACTGTCCTCAATGATGTGCAAAATATCTGTCATGTTTGATTATGACAGCGTTAACCCGTAAAGACCAAGTGGTACGTTTGTGCCAGTTCCCAAATGAATTTTTCTCTTTATTTTAACCTTTCTTAAGTGATTTATCATCTTTTATTATAATATTATGCTCCACATTTTGTGCTTCTTTGTGATAATCAGGTATTTTCCTATATTTAATTGACTGATCATGTAGATGTTCATAAAAGCTCAGAGTAAACTTAAGGTTTATATCAAAACAGAGAAAACTGAAGAAAAAGTGACTTTTTCAACAAAATCTCATTAACTGAACATAAACCCAGTGTGTACATCCACTGTTATTGATTCAACTCCATGAAACTAATGAATTAATGTTGTAGAAGATGACAGTGTTTCCACAGTAACTACGGAGCGTCTGGACATCCAAATGGGTCATATCTGATGACCATGAAAAGATGACAAAACTGCATTTTACACCAATTATTGACATGTATTGATAAAATTAGTGGATCAACAGGTATTAAACAGATTAGATCAGTAGATGGTTTGTGATGGTATGCGTGAAGAGAAAATATTGTTAAAAAAAAAAAAAGCAGGACCAAAAATAATTTGTATAACACTGTTCTCCAAAACAGATTAGAAGTTTTGTAATGTGGCACATGGTGTTTTCAGATGTCGTAATGCTTTTATGTTCTTAACTATATTAAGTCAGTGCTGCAGATCCCGCTCATTAAAATGCAGGTTTTACAGAGTGGATGCTTAGCCACAGCCCTGGAGGCTCTACCCTTCAAAGGAAACTGCACTTCTTCTACCTCTAACAACCAGGAGACCCTCCCCACACACAGTGTAGATACAACTCCAGCTCCAGCTACACAACAGGCCTGCTCTGCTCTCTGAAAAGATACTGCATTAAGTCTGAGATGGGCCCCTTCTCCTCTCAGGATGTAAGTCAGTGGGTTCACTGACTCCAGAGGTTGTGTTTACTGTACACTTAAAACTTTCTCTTCTGTCAATGTACGGACTGAAGATATAGTAGGTACATAATAATGAAATCTGCAAAATAAATGATAGTCTTCAACAAACATTGATGAAACTCACCATACTGGCATCGCGTCCCTTTGAAACCTGCTGGACATTGACATATCTGGTCTCCACTCTCAGCACAGCGCCCTCCATTGAAACATGTCTGAGCGGAACACACCCCTGCAGATACAGTAGCACATATCACATACAACAACGCTGCAAGTGCATGGACATTTTAGAGCCACTTTGTGTATTTGTCTGCTCTTTTCTCTCCACCGAGTTCACTGATTGTCATGCATAAACATCAATTTATATATGATCCCTTAGATGGTGTCTTAAATATTCCATCAAATATACAGAAGTGCAAAAAAAAATCTCTACGTGAGACAAAGGCTAACGTTCTAAAGGGACATGTGTTACTCACTATGCAGACAGCCCATTTCTTCAGCCTTCTGTGTCCAGCCTGGACAGCACTTATAGACTGTGTGTAAATCCATGCTGTACACCTGTCTGTATGCTGTGTAGTATGCCGTCCTGTAACGGAACAACACTGTTACAGTCACACCATGGGATTATAAGTTAATTAGAGGACATATCAACAAATAATAACTATTCAAGATTTCACTTACAATGGAAATGTCAAATTTGGGAACTATGAGGTTACTGAATTGAGCACTTATTAATGAGATGCCTTTATGGATCTGTAGTTATTTATGTATGTATTATTAGTTACTCTCACCTCCTCTCATAACCCACACACCATCGGTGGTCTGTGCAGCCCTGCTTCCACACCTTTACCATGCGGGTAAAAGCCTGAACACAAGGCTGGCGGGACCCCAACATAGACATCTCTTGGTCAGCACAAACATTTGGCCTGTGTGTGGAAAAACAGACAAAACAGGGAAGGGAAAGAAGGAGGTAATTAAAAAAACATTTAGACATAGGATTGTGAACAAATAAAAAACAAAATGAAAAACTATTGCCAAAATGGTAGAGTGAATGCCCACTGTTTCAAATGTTTAAGTTAGAGATCTAAGAGGTTTGAAGGCTACCCATGGTGATCTGAGACTTCTGTTTTATTTGAAAAGTCATGAATTTCTTCATGTTTTACAAGTTTAATTGCGCAGATATAAATTATCACACACTTTGTCAGTCACACAACCTTTTAGTTTTGGTTAATATGCAGAGAGATCAGATTCCACCTCTAATGTCTAAAACGCCCAATGAACCACTGATGCAATTAAAAACATTTTGTTCTACAAAACAGTTTTAATGTTCATGCATTATGTTGCACAGGAGTATGACAGTGTCCTGCATCCTGTTTTTGTTTTTTTTGACAGTGCAGGTATTTTAACTTTGCAGAAGTAACCTCCTTCTCCAACCATCTGGCTTCAATAGCCTACAGGGCAGCCTGAAGTTAATTACAGGAAGTATTTACTTCTCCGGTAATGAAAACGATTCATTCAGTGGAGTTTGGCGCACTTCATTTACATTTAGAAACCTCTGGTGAAATATTATAAGCCAAAATCGACTTATTATGCAGAAGCACGTTGCAGGACTTATACTGCTCAACACAGATCATCTCACATGGGACCAAAAGCGACTCGTAGTGGGCAGTGAATAGAGTACAGCACAAATTAAGTAAAGTAAAAACTTTAGTGATAAACTTGGAGTTTAGAAAACTTTTACCATAAAAATGCAAGGCATTATGCATCTGTCATGTTTTAATACCTTCTCCCAAAAATTTGCTTTTTTTTACCACGTTTCTATTAAATAATAGGCTATTTTTAAAAATCCTACAAGTGGAAATGAATAGAGAAGATTATTTTATTAAAAAAAAGAAACGAATGTACTTACATGCCAAGTTGCAGCTCCAAAGATGATACGATGTGCATGGTGCTAAATGTTATCCCACACAATATCAAAATATCTGAGAACATATTTTAAAACCAGTTGAGGATCCGGAGAGAAGTAGTCAAAGTGCGGAACCTCAGTCCATCAAATGAAGAGCATCCTGATATTTAATAAAGTCCCCATTAAGACATGATTCCAGAGGTGTCGCTCGTGCTGTGGTGATATTCCCTGTGATGCGGACGTGGTTTTTAGTTTACTCGGTTTGCAGAGGCTCTACTTGTCTCATGTCAATCGCAGCCTTTGAATGGCTGAGTAAACGCACCACCCACAGTCACTGAGGAGCCAGCTCCCAAAACCCCCTGCGACTCAGACCTGTCCACGTACGGTCAGTCAAGCCTTTATCCATTAAACTAGCATGGGGAAAAGAAATCCCTCTAGACGTTTTATTGAAACTGTTGTTTTACTCTAGACTGATATGAGCAGCCTTTTTAAATTATGAGTGAAAATCGTGATGGATTAAACTATATTGTTTTGAGATTTTATCATTATTGTTGATTTTTAAATCACTTTTCTTTTATCTTCCTTATTTTATTAATTGTTTGCAGTGACTACTGTATTCTGCACTGTACTGCACAATTCTGAAATTAGTATATAGTTTTAAGTCTAGCTTCATAAGTTAGATTATTGCCACGAATTTGTATAAGTTTTCTAAAAAATTAATCAATAATATGCATTGCTTAGTCTATGCATTAAAATATTATTTATTTATTTACTTTGGAACGTAAAATAGATCCAAGTATATTGTATTCAAATACATTACTGGTTCCATCTAATGGTTGTAGAATAAACTAAACAAAAATTAAATCAAATCAAATTAAATTAAATTAAATTAAATTAAATTGCTTTTCGACTTTTAATTTGGCGCTCAGTACGTCTGACATCACTTCCGCCTTGCTACTTCCTGTTTAGAAAACAGAAGAAGAGAGGAGGTTCCTCTCTCATCAACACCGGGAGATGCTCTACAGCTACGTAGTCTCTAATACGTGTACCTAAATAACTGTCCCATTCGGTGTCTGTTTAGTTTGATTTAAGCTTTTACGTCCACATAAATATTGTCCGAGAAGAGGTAGTTAATTGGAGCTACGCACAAAAGGGTAAGAAGGTGAAGCTAACCCATTAGCCTGAAATGGCGCTAATATGTTTTCAGTTTTCTGACCAAATTAATTTAAAGCTAGTCGAGCTTCAGGGTCAGGCTAAAGATGTTATTTTAGGAGAAACCTTAAAACATCACATTAGACTGTAAACAACATAAGGATTTGTTGTTCATGTGTATTTTCAAGGGTTATCGTTTAGCCACTGCCTTAGCTTCTGTTATGTTAGCTTATCACCTAGTTATACACTTAGATTAGCATTGTTAAGGTTAAATTAGACAGTATTGATGTTCTGGAAAACTAGGGTTATTAACATGCTAAGAAACTCAGCCAAATGGTCCTGTGAAGTTGTCTTTGTACCTCTTTCTCCTAAAGTCAGAAGACTTCCAAGTTTTCATCACATGATCATATCACGAGTATTTTCCTTCCCCAACAGATAAATTAGTCTAAACTGTGCCCGTAGGGATGTGTATTTTCTGCCTCTTTTTCATGAAATTTCAGAAGATCATTATTTTGCCTGGTCTCTTCTGTGTTCCCAAAAATACAGCTCTTGAACAGGATTGAAAGTGCAACTACTATCTGAACTGTTTGTTTATTTATGCCATTTTCTGTCTTTGTTGTTTGAGTCACACTTGACAAATTTTATGTTCAACAGCCAAATGAACGGAGCAGCATTCCCCTCCCCCACAGCGGAGATGGCGGAGATCAACCGTATCCACTATGAACTGGAATACACTGAGGGAATCAGTCAGAGGATGCGCATCCCAGAGATGCTCAAAGTCGCTCCTCAGGCCCATGAGAGCACTGCACTAGCTCAGGATGTTTCGCAAAATGTGATGATGCAAGTACCAGAGAGGATTGTGGTTGCAGGTTGGTATGAATTCAAACTTTATGGTAAAGTAGAAGGCCAATTTCATTTGATGTGTATTTCTCACATTAAACCCTGTTCAGTAATTGTGACTAATGGCTATCATATTATGACGTGGTTTGTCCCAACCATCTACATACAGTAGATGTTCTATCATACTTATAGTGGTGTTCCATGCAATGATCACTGTTTTAATTGTTTAACGTGAGAGCTGCTACAGGCTGTCTTTCGTAGTATTCAAATCACAATAGACTGTGTAAGTGTAAAATAACATCATGCTCTAAAATCTGAACACCACTTGAAATATTCCTTTTTTAGGCGATGGCAGTGACTCCCAGTTCTCCAGACCCAGGGACCTGGACTTAATCCAGTCGACACCACTAGAAACCTTATCACTGAAGACTCCACCCAGAGTCCTCACCCTCAATGAGCGACCCCTGGACTTCCTGGAAGAAGAGCAGCGGTCAGCTCCAGACAGTGTGGAGGTGGTAAGTAATAAAGTAACAATCATGTGCTAATAAAACATTATATAAAAAACACTCATTGATTCACAGAGATTTGTTGTAGTAAAACCTGAATTCCTCTGTCGGCATTGTTCCTTGTTAGTTACGTCCTCAAGGACGATTGCGACGGGAACGCTCAGCAAGTGAAAATGCAGCCGTCCGTCACAGCAGCCAACTGATGCAAAATGATTCCACGTGAGTATCGTCCTGGACATGTTAACATTAGCTTGGCACTATTTCAGCCTAACCTCTCACATGCATTAGTATTCTGTATCCCTGTCCTTCATCTGTCCCTTTCACTGTGGTGGAGCTAGCGAGCAGTCTGTTTTCAAGTGTTTGTTAGTGGTTCTGTTGCTTGAATTCTGGCTTCTGTCAGTGTTAATGTTGATCCAAGATGCTTTTGTCAATGACACTAATCCATTAACAATGTTGTTTCTACTCAACACTACTGCTATTGTTGAATTTTGATCATTTCAAGACATTGTGTTTTTCAGAGTTGAAAAATATTGATATTTTGTCTGTAATTGCACTTAGAGACTGCACTGTACAAGACAACCACAATAATCAAATCATTAAAGGAAATCTGTGAGATATTGTAGTTATTCTGAATCAGTCTTTTTTTGCCTTATGCAAGCACTGTAACTTTAATTTTCAAGATGAAAATAATGGATGTGTAGTGCACTTTTGCATAACCGATATAAAACATGACTGGTTATGTTCTGATCATGCGTTGGTCTTTGACTTTCCCCACAGCAACTGCATTCACTGTCTTGAAAAAACTAAGAAGGTTCTCAAGACACCAACCCTTTTTGAAGTGATATAATCACAATGACATGCCTTCAGTTAATGTCTCCTTACCAATTTCTTTGGCTATATCTAATTTTATTTAAAAAAACAAAAAAAAAACAATGTGGCTGGAAAATTTAATTTCTATTTTTTATCACACCATGATATTTTTTTAAGCCTTTCAAAACAGCCAGTTTTAAACAGTCTTAAAAATTCAGGATAGTTTCTTTTCCTTATTTCTCTCCCTCTGCTCCTTCCTTCCCCTCTTTTTCCTCTTTTGTCTTTTTCTTTCGGGTTTCTCTGAATTGGCTGCTCTTAATGGTGGGCACTGAGCAGTGCTTCCCTGCCCCCCCCAGCCACTGTCCACCCTTGTCCTTCTCTCACCATGGCTGAAGAAGAACACAACCTGTACAGCGCTAGCGGTGTTCTATCTTTCCTCCAGTCCACTACACGTCGGGCCTACCAGCAGGTCCTGGAGGTCTTGGATGAGAACCCTCGCAGGTGACCTCCCAATCATCCATGTCACTAGGGCCGTTAGAGTTGCAGTTTGGCATTTATTTATTTTAGTAAATCTTCGTTAATCTTTTTTTTCCTCTCAGCCTGATTGAATTTACTTTTATATCCACTCTTTCGCAAACCCATGTTTCCAGGAAGGAGACTGGTGTTTATGAGCTGTTGTTTGGCCCTTTCTTATGTTGGAAGCTTGGGCGTGTTTGGGAGAGTCGCATGGCTATTGACTAAACACTTGTAACATGTATCTAACATGGACAGTATTTAACAACATTAACATAGCATTGAGTTTGACTTACGAGACTGGATCAGGATAGATTTTTGAATTAGTCAGAGTTGTTGTAGGTAACAAAGTAGTCATTTGAAAATGTGATGCAACTTTGAAAAGCATACAAAGCCTTTTTATTTGAGAAAATGTTTAAACTTTTGACTGTTTGCTTTCTTGAGAAAGACAGTTGAAGCCAAAACAAATTACCGTATGTGTATTGACACACTGTACAGTTTAGAGTTCGGATTCACTAAACCTTCCACCAATTTTTTAGGTGGTTTCAGGAAATGGGTAGCTCATGGATTCCAGAGTTCTCGTAGTTGCTTCACCCTTAGCAACTGTAAAAATAAAAGTCAGCAGGTTTTAAAGAACAAAGCGAAATCTTGACATATACAAAGGACATATGACTTGTGTTTGCATACATTTGCAGCACAGTATCAGGTACCTGTTGTTCTCTTTCTCTTATCTTCCCTTTCCCCCGCTCCGTCTTTCCCCATCTCTTTAGCAAACCATCACTGCGAGGGGGGTCAGCTTCAAGCTCCAACCCCCTACATGACACCAGGTAACTTCGCCTGGCACTTCATTTCCATTTTGTACCCCCTTTCCCTTTTCTCATCATCTCCGACATTTCATTCTCATTTCAGGAAAAATATAAGTTTTATAAGATGACGTATGTGCAGCTAAATGCTCTAAATGAAGTATGGGATTATATTGACTTCAGAACATTTGTTTTCATTTAAAGGCTGGCATTAGCCTCACATGAAGCCACTCTGGACAGTGGAAATGATGACATGACTATGGTTGATATAGCAACACTCCGACGCCAGGTTTGTTCCTAACACGTACCCCATGTATAATTTGAGAGCCAACTTGGAATCCCTTCAACTGAGAAACACTTTACTTACTCTTACTTATTTATAGCTCATCAAGTTGAACCGGCGACTGCAACACCTGGAAGAGGAGAACAAGGAGCGGGCAAAGCGAGAGATGATCCTGTACTCGATCACTGTAGCTTTCTGGCTTGTCAACACTTGGGTGTGGTTACGACGTTAACACCTCCTATGAAGGAAGATCATACTATCCATTATTCTATGTGTCAAACGTTAGCTACTCGCTGCACTGAGTTTCTGTGTGAGGAAGGCATGTCGCAGGTACACGGTGGTTACACACAGGGCTGATATTCGGAGTTTGTTAAATACATGTACAGTTTTATTTTTTTATTCTTCTGTTCACTTTGCATCTTCATGTTTTCTCATGGTTTTTTTTTTTTTTTTTTTTGATTTTACAATTGTTCTTGCTCAGTGCTAAGCATGACTTGTAAATATTGGTCCATATTATCTCTGAACTTTGGTGAGAACTCAGCCAGAGATTCAGTTTAGCTTAGCTCAGCCAAAATGGAAAATGGAGCTGCGATGTGGAGGAGTATCAGATATTGAATATTTATTGCAGGGACGTAATATGTCATTTGAACTGGGAAGTATAATACAATGTAATAAAACGTAAATATTTTCTTGTGTCTCGTATTTTTATTTGATCTATACACATATCTGTACTCCTATCATGACCATGACACACTTATGTTATTTAGTGATGTCAAGTCTTTCAGCTTCACAATCTACAACGCTTGTAAAAATCTGTTTTTATTTCCAGGCATAGTCAACAGTTGCCTCTTCCTAACACAAGAGAGAGTCAAAACATTCTCAGATTAATTTGATGAAAAGCCTATTTTATTTATTTCTTTAACAAACTTCTCTGCCTTGAATTTCATAGTTCCAGCTGCTCCTTTTAGGTACCATGCTTTTGATAGACTTTTTCCTCTGTGGATCAAATTGGTAGATTCAAGTTTCATCCTCAGTGACAGCGCTGGTATGAAACCTTTTGATTCTCCCTTGTACGACAGTGTAAAGTTATTAGTGCAACCAAAATGAATTTTAAACAACAGATGAGCTGAAAAATTATTTTATTCTCTTCACAAAAGGGTTCACAATCAATGATTATATAAAGAAACCCAACTTTATCACCAAAGACTTTTTAACATCTAAATATTCTAAAGTTAAAATGGTCTAATTCTCACAAACTAACAGTCAAAACATACATATTTTACTTGAATACGGCTGCAACTTTAAACTTAAAAAAATGTTTCCAGTCTTGGAAAAAAAATCAATCCAGCTCCTCAATCAGACAGTGTGGTGGAGAGGTCACATGATTTGTTTTGGATTTTCTCGCTGTTTGAAACATAAGTGGCTGCAGTGCATCTCCTGAATCCCCTAACAGTGAAGCATCGTCTGAGACTTCACTTAAGAGTTTTTGGGGGCCAAAACTGGGGACTGAACCACTCTGGTTTAGGGTTGGTTCATCATCTTCTCCTGATATGACCTCTATTTTTGGTTTGAATGCACGCTCAGAGGTGAAAATCACAGCGGAGTTCAGGTCCTGGTCTTCTGCGTCTGCATCTTCCAAATCAGGCAGATCATCAATATACATAGGTCGGTTTGGTGGAAGGTGAATGGTTTCCAGCTGCTCTGCATCATCCAGTTCTGTCACCAGTGGCCCTGGTCCATGTGTTCTTACATAGTCATCTGCTTCGTGGAGAGCTGCTGTAGTCAGTGGAGGCAGTTTCCTCTCACATACTGCATCATTTTCCATAAACTGGTACCACTGGTTTTGTTCTTTACTGTCTCCTTTCTCTCTCTCTATCAAACTCCCTGCTGTGATTTCTTGTTTATGTGCCGACTGTTTTGGATTCAGTGTCTCTCTGTCTTGACTCACAGGAGTTTTTACCTGGAAACATTCCTGGTTCTCTTCCTCCAGCTGTAACTCCTCACTTTCCTGTTCTCCAGCTGACTGTCCATCGTTTGGCTCTTCATCAGGCCCTTTAGTGTCTTGATTATGTAAAAACTCTTCATGAGCCTCCAGGCTTTCCTGCACAAAGGCTTGGATTTTCTCATTTTTTACTGAACTCAAATCTTGGTTTTTGTTTTCTTCCAAAGGAAGCATTGAAACCTCAGTCTCACCTGAAATAAAACAACAATAGAACAGTTTTGTGCAAATTCACATTTATTCTGAGTTTATAGGCACAGCGAAAGATGAAAACTCTACCTTTCTCCTGGAGCTCTCGTTGGTGCTGTCTCTCCAGGGCTTTCTCTCTAATAGCTGCCATGCCATCCAAGCTGTCCTGAAGTTTCCTCTTTTCCTTTGACTTCCATTCCTCCCTCTCTTGGCGCTCTGCTTCCAGCCCTCCTGATGCCCAGGCCTCTGCACAAGCCCTGTCTCTGGGGAACACAGGGCGATCATCAAGGAAGTTCAGATGTTTGAGATGCACAATCATGGTCTTCCTGTAGTGTGGGATTTTTTTCACCACTTCATTTCCCATTAGGTTGAGTACTCGGAGATTTGGCATAGACTCAAGTACAGAGAGGATCTCAGAGTGTTTTAACAGGTTATGAGACAAATCTAACACACTGAGAGACAGACACTGACTCAGGTGTTCTATGTCCTGCACTGTTTCCAATTTGTTATGAGCAATCTGAAGAGTGCTCAGGTCAGGAAGGCAGGAGATGTTCTCTATGGTGTGTATGTAGTTGTTGGAGACATTTAGAGTGCAGAGTTTTTTCAGTGGTTTAAGGTTTTCCAGCTTGCGAATGAGGTTCTGCTGAAGAAACAAACAGCGCAGATCAGTCTGGGCATCCAGGTTCTCAATCCGTTGCAAGCCATTACTTTCCAGCCAAAGACACTTGAGTCCTGTGTACTCCTCTAGGTTCTCAATGGTGGCAAACCCTTTGAAGTGCAGATACAAGGTGTCATTCAGGTAAGGTGTTACGTAAAGTTTATGCTGCTTGCAGTGGTCTCTCAGGAACTTCTTAGTGATCCTTGGACCCCATTGGTTTTCTTTTTCCTCTTGTGGTGGCCTTTGGAGTTCCTTTTCATTTGTCTTGTTTTCTTCAGCTCCGTCCGTTATCATGGAATCCATTTCAGTTTTGACGGGAAGAGAAGTCATTTTGACATCCTCGCCTTCTGTTTGAGTTTCTGTTACCATTTCATCCCCCGATGGTTTCTGAACTTCAGCAGTGGACATCGCCAAAATAAAACTGCAAAAATAATAAAAGGAAATAACCTAGTTCTTATTTAGTTAAAGTATTACAAGCTTTTTTGGGGGGGTTATACTTCTGTAAATAAACTGAGCTGCGGCGTCGGTTAGTTACAGTTTACTGAGTGTTTCCATGGTAACGACTTTACTAACGACTCTTTCCTGCCGGATGTTGTTTCTTGTTCCGTGTCGGACAGTTTTCGCTGTTGCACCCGCCTGTCAGTGACCATCATGGCCACGGGTTTTATA
>JAPTGW010000006.1:17941204-17956160 GCA_029814545.1 Apogonichthyoides opercularis
ATGTTCAAATGTTAGTTATGATAAAATGTTGACGTACCTCTTTCTACTCAGGTCTGACCAAAAAAAAACAAAAGTAAAGAAGAAAACCAGCAACCCTCAATTTGAAGAGACCTTTTTCTTTGAGGTAATTTGCGCAACTCCTTATTTTGTGCTCTAGCCACATCAAAAGTGTAAAGTGTGTCTTTAGGTTTATAACTGATACATAAGGACAAGGAAGATAATGTTTTTATTAGTAAGCGTGCCTAAATATAAAAAATGCAGTGTGGTACAGCTACCTTAACTGGCAATGTTTCTTATCAGGTGACACGGTCCAGCAGCTACTCTAAAAAGTCTCATTTCCAAGTGGAGGAAGAGGACATTGAGAAACTAGAGATCAAGTAAGTTTCTTTTCTCTCTGTTTAGCTCTCTGTTACTCTCTCCCTGTCTCTGTTGCTCTTTCTCACCGACTCGTTCCCCTTCTATAGTCTTGACAGAAGAAAAATTATTTCTTAACAACTTCAGGACAAAAAAGTGAATTTGGATCTGGTGTGTTCTGACTACTGATAGAGAGCCTTGGTTTCTGGTTAAGGATATGTGGGGCTTCCATCACAGTGGACTCATAGCTCACTGGGTAAGACTAGACAGATTCAAAGGTAAACACTCATGCATGGTTTTGAGGTTTGGATTTGAGGTGGTGTCATTGCACGGGTATTTTTTGGCTTTTACACACCATGCAGGTAAGCACCACAAAGTCCTACACCCTGTTTTGTTTGGTCCCTTTTGCCAGATTGGAATTGGGTGATTGTGTGTTTAAGTTCAAGACACACAGCAACAAAAAATGTGTCTCAGATAATGAATATTATATATTAAAGCGATTTAGTTTGAAATAAATTACACTGTATCAGTATATATCTGCTACCTTTGCAGAGTTGATTTGTGGAACAATGAGAATCTGGGTCAGGATGTGTTTCTGGGGGAGACACGGGTTCCTGTCAAGATCCTTCGCAATGACCACATCCATAAAGCCTGGTAAGGATTTTCATTTTACATAGTATCATCTTTTCATTCGTCATCAGCTTTTTAAATGAATCTGGCTGAGCCAAACTTTTTGTTTTCTGTGTAATATCTATTTTTGTCATCTTTTCATGGGTAAACTGAGGCTGAACGGTTAATGAAAATATTACTCACATCAATATATGACTAAGTCCAATATCAAATTACAGGAGCTGTGTTTCTTTAACATTATGTCTCACCACTTTATATGACAAATGAAGCCTTGTGGTGCAGCAGAGATGTCCTGGCCTACAAATCATATTTTACACAAGTAAAGGAACAGGCTCATTTGATAGAAACCCCAGCAAACATCACTTTATTTTTGTAATATGAGTGTTGTTTTTCACGGTATAGAAATCTCTGCTTACAGCACTACTGGACACTTTAAATGCTATTTTTCATGCCAATTAGCAAAAATGATCAGACCATAAGATAAAACTGCATAAAGCACAAGGGTAGAAATACATATATCAAAGGTTTTATTATTCTATTCCTCACAAGCTCTACTGGTTTTATTTTTTTGTATATGAGATCATTGTCAAAAAAACAAACCTACAGACTATAACTGTGGCATCATGTCAAGTCAAGGTGAATCTCATGAGGAAACTTGGCATTTCCACTATTACATTTCCATGCTATTGAAAGGTGATTTTAAAAATCTTCCTGATTTTTCAGTGTTCAGCAGTTTTTCCATGCGTGGGTGTCTCCTTTGCATCAGTGTAGGTGATATGGGTTTATGCCAGATAGCAATCTGTTGGTACATGAGGGCTGTGAGTCGAGTGCGTGGGTGGTTTTTTGCATGGTGGCAGTACCTCATGTCCTATGTTTATGCTGGAAATCTTCCATGCTGCACATAGAAAAAGCATTTGAGCTTCATAAAATCAGGACAGGTAATCTGTTGACTTCTTCAGAGAAGCGTCTCCATGTCTGTGTACCATGATCACAGATCAAGCTGCTTTATGGACAAACGAACAGAACATGCAGCACTGCAGTTAGACTGAGCTTGTGTTGTGCTCCACCTGTTGGCTTTTACAGAGATGTGCTTGCAACAGAAATGTGAGAAATATTCCAAGCAAAATTCACTGTCATAAATCTTTAGATTCTACATGAACATTTACCCAGTCAGACAGACTTGTTGAAAAAAGCTGAAAAATATAAGAATAAAATTCTAAAGAATGGTTTCAGTTACAGAAGCAGCACTGAGAAGCCTCTTTACAAGACCCCTAATATGAGATGTTTTAGCAAATGTAGCTCTAGTAAAATAGTTATCTAATGTGCTGCTCTCATTGTTTCAAGGCAGTAGGATGTACTGTATCACTAAGCTCTACTTTCTTAAAAATAGTAAACTTCAAATGATCTTCTTGATTCCTTTGTTCCTGTGTTTTATTTATTTTTTCTTGAACTTAAGTGGCTATTCAACCAAGTGTGTTTTTTGTTCTCCTTATGGTCCCATAGGTATCTACTTCAGCCTAAAGGGAACGGCAGCAAGTCCAAGTCAGATGACTTGGGATCCTTACGTTTGAAGCTGACCTACATAGAAGACACGGTGCTGCCATCTGCCTGTTACACACCACTCTGCAACCTGCTGCTCAAATCCCCGGATGTGAAGGTACATGTTGCCTAAGCAACATCTTAAATCCTAAGACTTAAGGCTTGTTTTCTGAACTGTGTTTAGATTTATCATCCATCACCTGATTATTGTATCTGCTTTTTCACCTCGCACATCTTTTTTTCACATCTTTTTCCTTGCCCACTGTCAGCCTATTTCGGCATCAGCAGCACACATCTTGGGGGACATTTGCAGAGAGCGCTATGAAGCTGTTCTGCCCATGGTTCGACTGCTGCTCCACCACAATCGCTTTGTGCCTTTTGTCTCTGCTGTAGCAGCATTAGAGCTGGATAACACTCAGTGAGTACTCATTCCCATGCACCTACTGTACTGGTACATGTGTACAGGAAGCCTTAAAGCCTTGAACATGTTTTATGACTTTGATGTAATGCTTTGCTGAAATAGAGATGTTCATGCACCATGACACAGCTCTTTAATATTGACAACATTTATAAAAATAATACTCCTTGTAGTTTTTATTACTTCAATATGACTAGTTTTATTATGATTACACATGTTGTTTCAGTATTGTTCCTCTTATCACCCTGGCTGTACAGTTAGGTCAATGAGTAGAATGTCATTACATCCAAGGAAGTTAAACCACTGATTGTCCTAAACCGGGCTAGGCCTCCATCTAGTCTTAAAGATAGACAAACCTGAAGTCAGCTCATACAGATGGTCTCATCTTGCTTTTTTCCATCCAGGGAGGCTAACACTATATTCCGTGGCAACTCATTGGCAACACGCTGCATTGATGACATGATGAAGATTGTGGGAAAGAATTACCTGGCTGTTACTCTGAAGCCTGTAATAGATGAGGTATGAACTATGGAAAACACACATTCAGTAAAAGTGCCAGATTGGACATGAATCACTGAGGTCAATATGGAAAACTCAACTTGAACAGCTGCTTTTCCACTGCAAAAGAACACATGTATTTAGTAGGTTGGGTGTCCTACACTGTGTTCCATGTGAACAGTGATAGTGTATACTACTATTACTACAGCTGGATTTCTAAAATGTATCAAACAGTGAAACAGAAATGCAAGAAGGTGGAGAAGTTATGGTGTTTAGAGGAGTTTGTGTCACTTCTAATATGGAGAGAAAACATTGACTGCTGTAGTTTTACTGGGGTAAGTGCATTTCAGAGAACACACACTATACATTGTTGACAATTTGACAACCTCATTTGGTGGTAACACCATCCACCAGCTTGGGTTTTGAACTAACATGACCAGTTTACACTGCCATATTCTAAAGTAGTTAGTCTTGTCACACATTTATTGTGAACTGGGCTTTACAAGATGTTTTAAAAATATTATAAATATGATCTGTGTTATGCTTTATGATAATTTTCTATTCCTGAGGTTCAGCAAAATGTGCCATCACAAAACACTGAGTCTGTGCTTGTTCCTTTCATATATTGTATGTAATTTTAGTTTTTTGTGTTTTCAATTTTCTTAGATATGTGATTCCAACAAATCATGTGAGATCGACCCCGTTAAACTAAAAGAGGGTGATAATGTTGAGGTCAACAAGGTAAAGCCATCTCTTTTGTACTATTAAGAGGTTCTCACTTTTTACAATACTGATTTACTGTAACTATATCTACATCCTCTGTAAACTGTGAATGTTCTCTCTGCAGGAGAACCTGCAGGTTTATGTCCAGAAGGTTTTCTCCTCCATCACCCAGTCCAGTGCCAGCTGTCCACCGCTTATGTGTGATGTCTTCAGGTCACTGAGACATTTAGCCTGCAAACGATTTCCAGGTATATTTGCAAAACAAAACAAAAATTCAACTAAACATGACAAAGATGCAGATGATTTTTTATTTTTTTTACAGATTCAATGTTTATTTCATCTGTTCTGATTTGTTTGTAACAGTTGACCAAATCAGTCAACTGAGTAAATGGACTGTGTTATTTAGCATTTGTTGTTTCTTTCAAATTACATCATTGGTTTCTACTTGAGTGGCTGTGGCTTATGAGGTGGAGTGGGTCATCCAGTAAACAGAGGGTTAGCGGTTCAGTTCCTTCTCCATCCAAGTCATATGCCATCGGGCAAGACACTTCACCCACTTTGCCTTCAGTGTCACTCACATGGGTGTATGAATGTGAATGACTGTTTGGTGGTGGTCAGAGAGGCTGTTGGTGCAGATTGGCAGCCATGTTTCCCTTGGTCTGCCCCAGGGCAGCTGTGGCTACAGGTGTAGTTAACCACCCCCAGTGTGCCACTGTGGAGTCAATGAATAATAGATTGAATGTAAAGCACTTTGAGTGCCCTAAAATTCACTTTATACCCAATCCATTATTATTTACTGTTCGAGTTTTTTTTTTTACAATGAATGTTTTTAATATTCCTGTCCCAATTTTGTATTATTCAGTCTATAATGGCAAATAATAGAATAAATGTCAGTGCTTTTCTCATATACTGACACAAGCTTGAAATACAATTTTATGATGCAGTAAACAAACTTTAACAAATGTAACACTTGAGTTGTTAGCCTATATATCCACCATGAGGTGGCGCCAGAACTCCACCTTATGGACTTCATAAAATTGTACACTGTACATTCTGTTAAAAGGTCATCGCCAGTATTTTCCTCTGTTTTGGCAGGGATTGTCTGTCAGATTCTGTTGTGACTACATTTTTCTTTTCTCTCGACAGCTGATCCACATGTTCAGTACTCAGCTGTGAGCAGTTTTGTGTTTCTGCGTTTTTTTGCTGTCGCTGTCCTCTCCCCACACTCCTTTCAACTCCGTTCACATCATCCTGTGAGTTCATAACCTTGGCATCACAGCTGATCATTTAAGCAATACACAGAAAAATTTCACAGAGTTTATAAACCAATATTTATTATGGTTTGATTATAGGATCCTGAAATTTCCCGAACACTCACTCTCATCTCAAAAACTATTCAGACTCTGGGCAGTTGGGGAAGTTTGTCAAAAAAAGTGGTAAGTTAATCAGTAGTTTCTCTGTCTAATGCATTGCAACTTTTTGTGCCTATTTGATGAATAGACTAATATTATGATTCAGTTGTGCTGCCATATACTTGATGTACTTAGATTATATAATTGTCATCAGTCAGGTTTCATTCGCAGTATATTGATTAACCCTTTATTTTCCTTTTTCAGTCCAGTTTCAAGGAAACATACATGTATGACTTCTTCAAATCATTCCAAGAGGACAAGTGTATTGAAAAAGTTAAAAAGGTATTTTTTTTAAACAGGTTTTACAATGTGGATGTGTAAACAATAATTTCTTACAGTTAGCATTAATAAATCTCTCTTTCTGTGTCTAGTTTCTGGATGAGATATCCTCTAATGTCAACAAGGAGTCCAGTGGGATAGAGGATGCAGTGGTTCTCAAAGAAGGGTAACAGTTCATTTTATAATATTTACTTAAGTCATTAAAATACCTAAGTTGTAAAATACGTAGGTCGCTGCTTTCATAACCCAGTGTCCCTGGTGAACTCAACACCAAAGTAAACCACAACATCACAGATGAATATTTGTGGAAAAATGTTGTTTGTGGAAATTAAGGGTTCATGCAAAAACAACACAACAGACTTTTCTGAACAGAAATAGAACTGTTTGACCTTGTTGCCTGCATCCCCTAATCAAATCACTTGTCTTTTGCTACTGCTTCCTGCTAAATTTTAATGAACTCTTGGAAATGTCTAAATCCTTTCCTAGATACAGATATTTCCATCAATTCAGTTACAAGCAGTTGAGACATGAAGAAGGAATGTGGTGTTACAGATGAACATTATTTGTGTAGCACAGGGCAGGCTCCCAAAACACTGACTCTGACATTTCCCTGTAAGCGACTTGGACTAAGATATTAATTTCCAAAACTCAAAATCAAGCTTTTATACCAAACATACATCAACTTTTACATTGTAATGAACTTTGTTCTAACTTAGATATGATTGTCTACTGTGGAACTGGAGATTTGTTTCAGCTTTGGACTTTGGAACACAGTTTTTATCTCAAATCAGAAACATGTAATTTGATTTGTCCAGCTGGACAATTGTATCTAAACCAAATATAAAACCAGAAAATTCTTAAATGAATTAAACTGTTTCCTTCTTCATTTTGTTTTTTGTTATATACTTATTTATTTACTTTGAGTAAAAATGGGTCAAGTTTTGAAAACTCCTTTCATGTGCCATTACTAGGGAAGTGCAGAAACGCGCCCAGGGAAGAAAACGCCTTGGAAAGAAAAACTTTAAGAAGAGATGGCTCAGAGTGACCAACAGGGAGCTCTCCTACCACAAACACAAAGGTGAAGCCACCCTCTTATACTAAAAAAAGGATTACCTACAATGTGTGTCTTACATATGACTTGATAGAATGGTTTGTGAAAAGAAGTAGGTCATAAGACAGTCGTGTGCTTAAATGTCTTAAATGATTAATGACATTTGGGTCATTTCAACACATAGTTTAGATTGGAGTGTTTCTAAAAGGTTGGGAAGTTGGGTCTTTACGTCTTAGCATAATGTGTTAAAAGGGGAGGACAGAATGACAAATTTGAGGCCTGTCATGAAAAGTGTCTTTATCCAGATTTCACTTGTGACCTCAATGTACAGTATTTCAGGCAGCACTGGGTGAGCTACTACTTCAAACTCTGTAACCAATAAAAGAACCTAAGTTCTCAAGAGAGGAGTTGGTCACAAAAATAGAGTCCAGAGTAATGCATATGCCTCTGGTCCCACATAAAGACTTTTATTCAAAGGCAGATTCATATGAACGTAGAGACAGGCCTTTAGTTTTTGTGTCTTATGACGGCCCCTTCATATTGTAGCCTTTAAAGAGCTTTTAATATACATGAACGTATGTGACTTTTACATCATTTATAGTATTAAATATATATTATAAAAGCCAAGTGACCTCTGTGCATGGGTGTATGTGTGTCTCAGGCTTTACACAAAATCCAGAAAGCGCTGACTGCTGCAGTTTGGCATACTCATGTATTTTTGGTCAAGGAACAGACTAGCAAAAATGGGAAGTTGATAGGACCAATATTTTGGGAGATATTAGTCATTTTGGAATACAATAGCCTTACAATCCCATTGCTATACCCAGAACACTTTGGCGGTGACTGCTGGACAAATGTGGTACAGCATGCATGAATACACGACAGCACAAAAACGACCACATCTCGAACCCACAGGTCAACATGCTAGTTACTGTTAGGTTGGACATTGACTTTTGATACATGGACACTCTGCTGTGAGTAAAACAAACTGCTTTGTTTGTTTCATCTAGCAGCAAGACTCTTATTTGTTTGACCACAGGAACTGTGATAGTTCAGTGCACTGTGAGACATTTATCATAGCAGGTTTGTAAATGTCACAACAGAGAGACTTCCCCTCCAAACTCCTGTGTTGGTAAATATCTTGGGCCATGAGTGTGGTACATAAATACTAAAAATCATATTAGAAGGTGTTAAAGAGGTGCAGTGTGACACTTCACTTGCACTTTTATGAATGTGAACATTTTTCAAGGAACTCAAAGACCACAACAAGCCATAATTCTAACAACCTGGTTTTAAAACAGTCCTTATTCTGCTTTCAGGGAAAGAGGCCCTCTGCACCATCAGTGTCAAAAACATCCAGGCAGTGGAGAAACTGGATGAAAGTGCCTTTAACCGCAAAAATGTAAGATAATTCCCCCCAGATTCCCAATCATCACTTTTATATTATGGCCCCTTGAAATGGGGGGGGGAGGGGGCGCACACTCCCTATGGCCTCAGTGAAAACAAATTGTGAATTATTGTACTGCTGTGCTTAATACCATGGAGTAGTTCTGGAAACTGAAAACATTTGGAGTGTTAATGTTAAAAGCTGCACATATGTAAGTGCTGATGTCACAGTAAACATAGATCTGTATGTTATTCTTCAACATGCGATTTTAAGACTGATGTTGAAACAGTCCTCAGATTGAACTGGAAAATGAGTTGTGTTACGATCTGTTGTTGAAACCATTGTTTGTCTTGTGTGCCAGATGTTTCAGGTGGTCCACTCTGAGAAACCACTGTATGTGCAAGCAGGAAACTGTGTTGAGGCCAGTGAGTGGTTGGAGGTCCTTGGCCAGGTCGGCCGCTGTAATGAGGGCCGCCTGGCCACCTTCCACCCCTCAAACTACACCAGTGGAGCCTGGCAGTGCTGCAAAACCCAGAGCAGCAACGCACCGGGCTGCAAGCCCTGCACAACGTGAGTGTTTTTACAGTGTCATCAGCAGCAGCAGCAGCACAAGAAATTATATCACATGACATACATATCGCATATACTTATGACGTAATTACTGTTGTTAAAGCTATTTAATGAAACATGTGGCAGAAGATGATAAACACTGATGTAAAACTGCTCACTGCGGTCTTAAAAGTCTAGTGTTTGTGTGAAATCTGACAACCATGAACATGTCATTACTGCTTTATTCAAGAGTAGAGCAGGTACAATTGAAAGCATCACATGGTGTAAAAAGGGCAAATTTGATAACAAATATACCAGAACACAGACCAGACTAGGAGAAAAAAGGTCTTGACACAAAACACAACTAAAAACTGTGTTTTCTCTGTGGGTTGTTTTTAAACCAGCTGTTTAACTCTTCAACAGATATGAAATATTGCATATTTAGGCTAAAACACAGAATGAAGTCATTCTCTCGGTTTCAGCGTTTGTTTTGTCCTCTTGCAGCACCATGTTAGCCAACCTGCAGCTGGACATCGACTGTGACCGGGAAACAGAGAGGATTTTCTCCCTCCTCTCTTCAAACGACACCAAGCTCCAAAACATGGAGGGTCAGTGTCTGCTCATGAAATCCTGAGTCAACATCAACAGTCACTCAATCACTGAAACTCTATAATCAGTGTTAATTTCCACTCTTTATCAATTTTCACATCCATATTCAATAAATGGTTTTGAAATACCAGAGAGAAGTAGACAGAAAGGACTACAGTATGTATTTGAGAACTACATTTGTATCATAGCTTTAATTTGATCCATAAAAGCTCCTTTCCCATCCTCCTAACCATAGCTAGTTTTGTAATGGTTAGCAAACACAGAAATTATGTTAACTATGACTTACTTAGGTTTCTATGTGAAGTTGTGTTCCACGTGAGGCCGAACAGATATGGTGTATCACAAAAAAACTCCACTAATTTTGTTTGCTACCAACTCTGCCAAGTTTCCTAACATTAGTTAGCATCTCCCTTTGAGGAAATCATAGATTTTACAAAAGGTGGACATGGTGCTGCCATTGTCTCTTGCAGAGTAAAACAGAGGTTAAAATCCAGTGTGGTTTGGGGCCTGAGTCTGTGCAGTAGAGACGGGGGTGTCATATCCCATGGCCACCTGACTGGTGCACTACCAAGTGTTAGACTGATTCTGGATTGTGATAGGACATTACAGCTGTCAATCACCCATGTTTATAACATCAAATAACTTCAAAACACACTCATCAGAAAGATGATGGCCTGAACACAATTTTTATTGATAAAGTCTTCCTAAAAAATTTTAAATCACCTTTGGGAAAAATACACTGGATGTGGCAAAAGTCTGGGAGAATAACACAGAGGGGGTGGGATTTGTGACCTTTACAGGAACCACCAGGGG
The DNA here is from genome assembly GCA_029814545.1 of Apogonichthyoides opercularis. NCBI lineage: Eukaryota > Metazoa > Chordata > Actinopteri > Kurtiformes > Apogonidae > Apogonichthyoides > Apogonichthyoides opercularis. The sequence goes on from JAPTGW010000006.1 coordinate 17,951,467, forward strand.
GAGATCAACACAGTTGGCAAACTGAATTTTTGAGCATATACTATATATACCATAAATTGTAGATGTTGTTCTCATATGTATGTAGGAAGTAATTTCTGTCTACGTTAATGAGTTTCAGAACTTTTCAAAGATGTTTTTTGAGGATTGATTGATAATACAACTTATTATGCTTTTGCAATACATTGTCTTAATCGACTTAAATGAAAATACACTCAACATATCCTTTCTTAGTTTTATTTCTTCGATTCTTTCTGTGTTCATGGTCGTTAGGGAGCTTTAAACCTCATTCACAGCTCCATTATACAACATCTCCACTTCCCAAAAGCTTGTCTACACTTTGAGATCCTTTTGGAATTATTGATGTAAGGACTAGAGAGTGGATGGAGAGTAGCTCTTTTGGGTGGGGGCTCAGCAAAGAGTATTTTGTCATTGTCACTACTCCCCCAAATTAGAGTCTACACTGTTTCACTTTAAAGACCAAGTGTGAAGGCCCACTCCAACATATGATAGAGCTGATGTCCTTCCACTGATTCCACTTCCACCTCAAAATGTGTGTGTGTGTGTGTGTGTGTTCTAATTGCAGATGCATGTGCCAGTATGGCAGTGTACCAGGGCCCACAGCGGGAACAGGAGGAATACTCCAAGTTCACCATTCAGGAACCCAAAGAGACCTTTCAGACGCTCAAACAGCTTCGAAACATCATGGAGGAGCTTCAGCGGCAGCACAACATCAGGAACGACACAACGGCGCAGTACGGCAGCCTGTAAGTCTGGACCACAATAACAACCCACACACTGGTGCAGACGCACAGACACATAACAGTCATCTTTGTTTTACTCTCAGGGACAATCCGATAGTTGGGAAAACCTCGTAACAGCAGGCCGGGGTACACCACCAAGAACACTGTCCCAAAGGACCCCCGGAAGATCCCCTCTGGGATGACCTCTGAGTGTCCAGGAGAAGCATAAGTGATGTGTCCTGACCCAGGAGACATTAGTCCACTACAGCAGTGACAGCCTAAGAACAAAAAGTTAAAAGTCGCCCCTCAGTTTTACAGGATATCGCCTCTGTCCTCGAAAAAACAGGGACCTCTTGGGCGCTGTCATTATCATTTGACAGTATGTTGCTTCATCTCCTCGCCCTCCTCTTCCTCCCCATTATGAGGAGACTTTTTCCTTGTCTTAATTTATATCATATCATTCATGTCCTCTTCTGTCTACAGCTGTGTGAAAATGGCATCATTAGATGGTGTGTGAATAGGCTGCTAATTTTTTTATTCACCCGATTTTATATCAACAGCTGTGATGAAGCTATCACAACCTTTAGGGGTTTCGCTCTGACATTTGTCCTAAACGTTGATGGATAATCATCATCATCCTTTTGGAGGCTCGACCTCCACTTTTATCCCTGTACACTTTAATCTAATCTACTCTTTTAGTGTCTTTCTTCTTCTGAACAAATGTATATATTTTCAGTACAGTTGAGTAGATAAAACCAATCTGCCTTACTTTGATGGATGTTTCTTGCTGAGGGAATAATGCAAAAGCACTTTAAATATTTGGATCACTCCAAATGGAAATGATTAGATACTTGGTATCAGCTCTCCCCATTTTGATCAGTTACATGATCTAGAGTATGTTTTTGTTGCATTCCTGTACAATGATTTGTAGATTTTAAGATATTTTTCTTGACCAAAGACAATTTCATAGGTTTGACTTGAAAAGAAAAAAATAATTCATGTATTTTCAATACAGATGTTTTAAAAATTGAGACAAATTAAATATATATGGTTTATGTGTACGATTTTGCTAACGTATATCCTTTACTTTAGTGACTTCTGGCAAGCAGATTGCATGCATTCAGTTTGGAGTCCTGATAGCACATGATTGTGGTGTAGAGTTGTATTATCCTGTGTTTGTGAATCGCATCGGTACGGTGTACATCAGATCTGTGCTGTCATGTTGAAAGCATCGCAACATATCTGTAGTGGCTTATCTAAGAAAAGGTGGAGGAAAGGCAAAGTATGTCAGAATAACAATTCACAGCCAACTTACACATTGTGTTTTGTTTAGACCTGAGTTTGTTTTTTCTTTTTAGACTTTCCATACCCCTTTGGAATCTACTGCCACAACCATCAACAACCAACATTTTTGTACTAAGATAAGAATCAGAACCCTGGGGATTTACATAGGACACAGACAAATGTATTTCACTTTGACAGCCTTTGATTCCTGATTATTTCATGTATTAATCCAATCATCACAGTCTCATAAAGTTTGTGTTGGACAAACTGGAAGAAATCAAAGAATCCACAGAGATATGAAAGTCATGCAAGAAAATCAATTCTCAAGAATCTGTTTTAACATCAGTAACCAGCATATGTTTAAAACATCTCTTTACATATGTTCTCAATTATCCCCATCTGAAAACTGTCATTATTTGTCTCTGTGATGATTAATCCCATAATCAAGAAATCCTTTTTGTGCTGGACAGAACATCTGAACAATCAACTCTCATACATTCCCCTGTTTTTGTTATTATTTTGGGTTTGTCGTACCATTATACTCCCATTTATGCCCGTGTGAACAATGAAGTGTTGAAAAGAAATGAAACTTGAATTTTATCAGTAACAAAAGTTGATAAGTTCATGCTGATAATAAAAGGTTTTTAGTTTTTTTTCTCAGTTGAAATAACTTGTTTTCAGAAGTTTTGTTTTTGGTCCATCATTTATTTCTAACATGCATGTCTTGTATATTTAACAATATATTTTTTATAGGAAAATGTTTTTGTATCTTTTTTTTTTTTTTTTTTAAACACTGATGTATTGTGTTACTGTACGGCTGCGGTACCTTGTCGTTGTCCCCAGTGCTTTTTTGAGAGCGGCTGCATCTTCTTTTCCTTATCTTTACCGACTGTATGTGGTTGTAGCTGCAAAAGCTTCACCCGCTGATGGTTTAAAGCTGTTACTCAAGCAGATGTCGTCGACGATGTCCCTCCATGTGGCAGCTGGCATTAACTGAAAGATGCTGATCGTTGGATGCATTTTTCCATTGTTTGTGAATTGATAACACTTTAAAAAATGTCAACAATATTCAGACCTGAACTAATCAAAGCATAAGTTATTACTGTACAAAACAGAGAACCAGTATGGATCATGTCTTGTGGTTTTTCATCATGTCATTTTGGGAAATTTTTTCGCTCATCAGTGATTTAAGTTTTCCATATGGGAATTGTAGGCATTTATTTTTGTCCATGTGTCCTTGTCAGAATGGGAGAAAGATGCAAATGAATTGACCTGATGTGAATCATGGTTTGTAGTGGCTCCAGTCAAATCCATTCAGGACCAAAACTTTAGGGGAATTACTTTTTTGTGTGTGTGTTTTTTTTTTGTTTTTTTTCAGATGAATAACATGAATCCATTCGTTTACCATTTTTCATGTGTTTCTGAGCTCTACCTGTTCACAATTAGTTGTCTAGAGAAAAGAAAGAAAACTTTAGTGTCATGCCTTAAAGGCTTAATAAAGAAATACTATTTATTTTTAATCAGAGGCAAAAAATGACAAAACTTCATGGGATGTTGATTCTGAAATCGAAGACTTCTTCCCATCAGGTGTACAGTCAGAAGTCAAAGGGTATCATCACGCCTCCAGCTCACTTTCATTTCTCGTGAATGTCTCCATAAAATGTACAACATGTGTTCTTTTCAATGTTTTGTTTTCCAAATTGCCTTTCATTTCTCCATTTGAAACAATTTCCAATAAACCCTTTGCCAACGCTTCTTCCATTTGTGGAAAATGTGTACTTTTAATATAGACACAGGTCGATGGAATGAGTTCAAACCCCCAGAAGTTTTTATGTTTTGTTTGAGAGCCTTTGTGGAGGACGCCCTTTAACCTTCAGCAGCATGGAGTCTGTGCTGCTGTGCACTGTTAGATGTGTGTTGTGGTGAGATGATTTATTATCTTTGTAAATAATATCTCTTTATGATGCAGGTTTATTTGAGAAACTGCAGTAATCCCATCATAACAGGCTGTCTTTGCAATGAAGAGTAAAGCACCAACAGGAAGGAGAGGTTTTGGGTTTAGGGACGACCGTGCATATCAAAGAATCGCACACAATCCCTCATAAATCATGGTTCAATAAAATGACGTGAAATTATTACTCATTTTGAAGTGATTTTTTTTTTCTTTATCCAAGCTCTTTGTATTCCTGGAAAAACAGCGCTTACTCCATCTCTCTGTAAACATTTTCTGACAAAATGAGTAAATGACAGGGTTCCCACACGTCCTGGAAAACCTGGAAAATCAGTGACCAATTTTCCAGTCATGAAAAATGTATGAAAAATTAGAAAAAAGGTCAAATGTCCTGGAAATGATTAAGTTATCCTGGAAAATGTTTTATCCTCCCCTGCCTAAACTGAGATGAAATTGTTTTTCAGTGATTTATTGAAAATATGCAAGTATTTTTAGAGGAAGTGAGAAGAGAAAGTTCATCCATTCATTTTCTGAACCCCCTTTATCCTCATTAGGGTCATGGGGGTCACTGGAGCCTATCCCAGCTACTTATGGGTGAAGGCGGGGTACACCCTGGACATGTCGCCAGTTAGAAGAGAAAGTTGAGTTGGGAATTTCCCAGTTGAACATTGTAACTCCAGTTTGTCAGGCTAATGAAGTGCTACGCTGTAATCTGTGGG
>JAPTGW010000006.1:18117243-18127778 GCA_029814545.1 Apogonichthyoides opercularis
GACTACTTAGAACAGAATTTAATGCCCATTTCACAGCCATACTGGCAAAAATTTGTGACTCCTAGAATTTAGGAAAACGTATTTATTTACTCTAATGCCGTGAGTCATTTCTCACTGGGGGCTGCAAAGTTAGCAATAACTGGTTCCTAATTTCAATATAAATTGTCTGGTTGGAACAGATGGAAGTGAGCAATTAACTTTCTTTGCAGCTTTCCCAAAAAACATACAATACAGCCAACAAGTTTATGGCAGCATAAATTAAGACCTACCGTATGAAATTTAATACCTTTCAATACTTTTTTAAAGGTGCTAAAAGCAGATTTGAAAATTCAAGACTTTTAAGACTTTTTAAGACCCTGTGGAATGCAGACACATACAAATATAAAAAACAATAAAACTGATCAATGCATCTTGTATTTCTTATCAGTCAAAAACAATCACCTGGTCTCCAATGTCTGTGTTATCATCCATGTATCCCAGGACTCCCTTCTGGAGTCGTGAGGCTATCTCCTGGATATCACTGCGCATGTATTTGAGCAGCTCTTCATAGCCATCACAGGTCCTGAGGCCAGTCTTCGCCTTACGGGTCAGATGGATGGAGTGGAGGATATCTTGGTATCTGTAACAAGAATTGAGCAAATTTGGACTTACTTTTCTGCATGTAGTTGACTTTTACTTAACCCTATATTAAATATGCAGGGCTCAATAATCAGGACTTTCCCCACTAAAATGCCAGCGATTCTACTTATATCTAGAAACTAAAGACATAATTCATCAATTTTGGACCCAATGACAGAAATAGTCATCTATGATATTCCATTCAGATCTCAAGAAATTTAAAACATGTAGGTTATGCAAGACAACTAACTGGAGTTTTGGATGTTTTTCATAAGAGCTATTAAAACAGTTTGTGAAATAAAAAGTAAAAAGTGGCAGGATTTCAATTTGTTTTGACTATGACTACATTGTTGATTTTATTGACACGTGTCCTTATTGGATGTTCTGCCTCAGAGGATGTGTGTTGTCTTATTTTATATCTTATATATACACTTTCTTACTATCTTATATATACTTTACCTTGTGGCACTGTTGCGGGTAAGCTCCACCCAGTTTCCTTGTACAATTATGTGCCATGACAAATACATTTCTATTCTATTCATTTACCTGTTTTGTATCTTTGCCTTCAGTACACTCTCTCTAACTCCCTGAGGATGAAGACTCTCCACCAGTTCATCCAAGTCAGTTGGATTATCGCATACAAACCTGTGTAAGAGGCAGGACATTTATGAGTGAAGAGCATATTATAGAGTAAAAAGAGGAGTGCAAGAGTAGAAGAGAAAGAGGCAGCGCTCTTACCAGAGGTTTTGTCCTTGCTTGGGAATAGTATTTTCAATGCAGACCTCTGGTGCTGCTCCCTGCTGGGCTCCTTCACTAATAGCACCATCTATGCTGCCATCGTCCTTTTCAGCTATAACAACATAATCACATGAATCGGTCAATAATCAATAGAAAGATTCGTCACTTTTGAAGTTGTTGCTCTGTACTCAGTAAAAGGTTGTAAGCATATTGGAGAAAAAAAAAATACAAAGTTCGGTTTTTATACTCGAGTGTTATTGAGTTTTTCCCATGGTTATAATGAAGTTGGACAGTACACCGATACAGATTTGTGCATTTTCTCTAAATCCAGATTCAAAGAGATGCCTTTTTTTTTGAAAAAACAAACAAACAAACAAAAAAAACCTCATGTCACTCCACCTTGTGTAGTAGCAGAATCTTGAGTAATAGCTGAGCCAGTGTCTTCATCCTCTTCTACCTCAGGTTCTGGTGCTGGTTTTTCTTCAGGTGGAGGTGGTGGAGGGGTGTAGCTGTAGTCGATGCTTTCATGTACCCAGCCTTTCTCGATATACAGCCCAGGAACCACATCAGAGAACAGCCAGTACCTGAACAGAAACAGGAATGTATTATAATTTCAGATCAATTATGTACAACCATCTATCCAAGAGGTTGGTTCAATTAATACATCATTACTACATTTATTAGTGCCTATGTACAGCACTAACCTGTTATGACTTCTGTCTGTTCCCAGTGGGGTTCTGCGCATTACAAGTTTGGCTTTGGTGACACCATCCTGAAAGGCCCTTTCTGCAGCAACCCTTTGTTTACGTGCTCGTTCCTCTTCAGCCTCCTTCTCCATTCGCTCTACAGGGAATAATGTCAAAAAATAAGTGAGGGGAAATAGCAAGTGAATTGTAATATAATTAATAATTATTTCTCTGGCTTTCATATCTGACAAGCTAAATTTGAAATCTCCATTTTACAAATCCAAATCAATGTAATACTCCTTGCCTCATGAAGCCACTTCTAAAATATTTTAAGTCACAGTGAAAAATAAGTATTCCTTGATCAGTGAACTGCTCCACTCAGGAGTGTACCTTTGTTCTGTCTGTCCAGCTCCTCTTTCTCCTTCTTGGCTTGCATGGACATCAGCCGCCTGCTCTTCACCGAGCTGATCATATCCTCTGGCTCAGGCTCTGCTTTGACTTCATTTTTGTTCTCCTTTTCCTTCTCCTTCTTAGCACCGCCCTCTTTTTTCTTTTCTTTAGGTGTGCCACCCTCCTCTTTGACTAAGGCAATTTAAGAAAAAAAAAAAAAAAAATTCAGCCACAAGAATCAAAAATTACACAAGACACCGTGTGAAATAAATATACTGATAAATCTTCAAGTCAATATACCAAGGATAGAAGGACAATTTATACGTCTTGTGTTTAATCCAACATTACATCTCCTCACTTTTAATTCATTACTTTAAAGTAAGATGCAGGAAGCTACATTACCAATCAAGTAACTAATGAACCTCCTATCAAACAATAAATTATACCAAAACCTTTCTAGTAATTGTTTACCTTTGTCTTCCATTTCTTTGCGCTTTTTCCTCTCGGCCCTCTTGCGATCATTGACCATCTTGAGCATGGCCAGACGCTCCTTCCACAGCTCAGCAGATCGCTGCTGCATCGCATCAACATGGTCTTCCACTGAGTAGGTCATGAGGATGCGGTGACACAGTGACACTAGAAGGTTGACCTTCTCCTCTGGACTGAGCTCAAACACTTCAATCGTCTCCAGCTTCTCCAAAAATTCACTTGTAACCACATCATCATAGCCGCCTATGGCCCCAGAGTCTTCTGAGCCCTGGACACTCTCTTCGCCGTGGGCATCGCACGGACGCAGACACAGCCGTGCAAGCTCGGATGCAGAATGCATGGTAAGAGGGATCTCTGATAAAGGCATATCAAGCTCACTGTAGCCTTCAGCCAGCTCATCCTGTAGCAGTGTTTGCAGGAGAACCACCAGCACACGGTTCAGGTAGAGGAAACCAGATCGGTCCCCAGCCAGTGCTTCCATTAGGGCTGTTGCTGTGATAGGATACTGGTCTTCTGGCATTAGCAGCCCTGCATAGCAGTGGAGAAAGTCCACCACCATAGCTACATCCCCAAAGAGAGTGTTTGGAAGCCCTTCAGGCATGTCCACAAGCTTGAATGCCGGCAGGGTCTTTCCACCTTCAATCTCCTGGTCCTCATATCTACGTGATTGTTCACGACGAACAAGCATTTCCTTTTCACGCCTCTCCCTGGCCTTCTCTCGCAGTTTCTGACGTTTCTTATTCATCTCTTCCTGCTTTTCTTCTTCAGTCATGGCTGCCCAACGTTTCTTTTCCTCTAGGCGCTCCCAGCGTTTCTGCACCATTTCCCTGAGCTCCTCTGGCAGGCGACCCCGGTCATCAGAGGACAATGTCTTGGCAGCCTTAGAAATGAGACCAGAAAGGGAATTCTTTTTGTCTTCTTTGTCCTTGTTTTCTTTATAGTAGCGAAGAAGATGGAGAGCCATGGGATGCAATGGCTTCCCGAGTTTTGGCGTTCCCATGCTAGAACTTCTGGCTCTCTTCTTGGGGCTTCCAGCAGGAGTGCTCTTAGCAAGATGGAGCAGAGTCATCTGTTTCATCTTAGGACCGGCTTTACCATCTTTTTTAGATGCTTTAAGGACATTCTTATCCCCAGTCTTTCCAGTTTTCTTTCCCTCTTTTTTGTCCGCTGATTTTTTGCCTGATTTTGGAGTGGAGGGAGCCGTGCTCTTGCCTTCTCCTTTCTTTGGAGTTCCTGAGTTTTTTACCTTGAGTGGAGAACCATTCATATTTATTTTCTGGAATGAAGACAACATAAAACTATCAAACAAAACTTTTGAATTTTAAGTGAAATAATATATTTTTACTGAGGTTTCATTATGTTAAAAACAAAAATTCTCAGTGGGCTAACCTGCATGTGGCCCCAAATAGTGGGACTGAGGGACATGCCGAGAGCATCTTTCTTCTTTTTTCTTTTCTTCTCTACCTTCTCGTTTCCTGAATCCTCCCCTGGTGTGTCTTGAGTTTTAAGCTTCTTGCTAGGTTTACCCTCAGGAGATGACAAACTCTTACGCTTTGCAGAGGGATTCTCAGCCAAGAACTAAGAAAACAAACAAGAATATAAGACAAGCACAAAATTGCTCTATTAAGTAGTGGGTAAATATCACCATTTATAAGTTACCTTGTGTGGATCAAGAAGGAAGTCACTGAATTTGCTGGGTAGGTTGAACTTTTTCACCAGCTCATCCTCAACCACCCAGGGGGCACTCTCTGCCTTGCCCAACCTCAGAGCATAGTGCCTGATGAAATAGCGCATAATTTCCTTGGTTGGAGGCCGCTCAGTCCTGAAAAGGCTGTCTGATGGGACATCACTGATCACCTACAATAGGAATCAGAGTGGAAGATACAAGTTGATTTGGGGGGGGGGGGGTCACCAGTTGAGGATTAGGCAGTAATGAATGTATGTTAAAGCACAGAAAACAGGATGATTTACGGTTATATGTGCTCTGAGACACAGCAAACTGTTTAGTTAGCCTAGAAAGGAAACTTAAAAATGGTCTTAACTAATAGCAATGGGATACAAACCTTATCCTCACTGATGAGCTTCACGTCATACTTATGAGGAAGAAATTTTGGCATCACCCATTTCTTTTTCTCTTCCTTCATGGCAGTGGGAAGTTTTCTTGGAGATCGCCGAGCTCTGTCACCTGACATAATAAAATTAGACATTTTCACCAAAACATACTGAAAAAGTTAAGATATAGTTAATTGTAAATAATGGAAAGGATTCCCAGTGTTTCCATTTTATATCCCACTTCTGTTTCAGTAGTAAAAAAAAAAAAAAATCTGAAGAGAGTTTAATGGATACATTTTTTAACTCTTGTTTGTTAATCCTTTTAATGATACTTACTCAGACTCTCCCTTCTGTTCTCCTCTTCTCGGAGAGGTGGTTCCTTTCGCTGATTCTCCTGGCTGGCGTTCTCCTTGTCACTGGATGGAGAGTCACAGGCACCCTCAAGCTTTTTCTCCCCTGTCTCACCCTCTGGGTTTTCTAAAGGATGAATTTTAATCACCTTCACTCGTAGACTTTTGTCCTTCCCCACCTGAAAAGAATAAATGATCAGAACACCTTAGATGACACCACATGAAAGGTGGTGTTTTAACACATTCTTTAACTGTTATACCTCCAAAACAAGATCATTTGTATTTATACTGATGCTAAACAACAGAATTATAAACAGAAATTTGCCATTTAAATACATATGTTTGAATGATTAAACACATCTGAAGGTAATGGTTGCATAAGAATCACAGTACAAATCTAAATTATTTGGGTTACCACATACAGCTTGATAACTCCAAGTATTAGCCATTCTGTAACTCTACAGTTAAAGAAATTCACACTATATTCAAAATGGAAATTTACACTGGTTTAGAAAGTAACAGGTTATACTGACCAGAAAATCACATTCTTCTCCAACAGCATACTTGGTGAGGATTTCCAACCAGGCCATTTCCACTAGTTTGTCTAAAGACACAGTATTGTGGTGGACCATCTCCAGGACTGGCTTTTCAAACCACTGGGGATACTCCTCCTCAAGTCTGCACATACAAATACAGTTTAGTAGGGGGAGAAAAAAAACAAGACTTCTCTCCTGACAAATGCTAACAACTGTGACTGCTGCCACAACAGACATGAACCCTTTTCCTGGAGATTTATTTCACATTGCTAGAGTTTACTTGCTCTGAATTCAGTTTTTCTCTGAAAGAAAAAAGGGTTGTTGAACTGTTGTTCAGATGTCAATCATTATCACCATGTACACGATTTCCATAGGATGATATAATATTCACACTTTAAGGTAAAACAACAAAGTATCAAAAATTGAATGCCAACTTGTGTTTGCTTAAATTATTAAAAATTGATTTACATAGGTTTATATTTGTTGGATTCCTCACAGTCATTGCAATTAACATTCCTTATTACCTCCAACAAACCATTCATTACAAGGTTTAGGTTGAGAGTATTACATAATAGGGCAACAATAGGATGAAAGTGGCCACTAGGGGACGCAAAGTCTATTGGCTGATATAATTAGAGTTTAAATACAGCTCCTGATCCTGTGTGACTGAGCAGCTGAGCCCTGTCTTTGTTGTGACATCTCTAGTTGCACATACAGCTTGGTAACCCTTTCCCTTTGTGAGTAAATACAGAACATAGATAACAAGCTGGTGGTGATGAGTGGGTTTAAAGATACAGTTATTCTAGATTTTACAGTCACTACATTTCGCTCTGTTGCAGGTCAGGATAAGGGAACTTCCAGTAGGCCTTTGCAGATTCAAGGATGACTCAATCACACACCCTCTAAATAGAATGAGAGGAGGAGCACCAGATTCACCCAATCATAGCAAAGCAACAAAGCACACGACCTTCACCAGAGGAGCTTAGTTCTTCTGTGATACCACTGAGCTTCTGGCAGACATTCTGTCATTTCAATGAAACTGCAAGAGCATCTGCATAACCAGCTGTGGCTGTAATATTCAGAAATAACTGACAAAGTTTAGTGGCCATCTAAAAGCACATCATCAACTAAAACGTCCTGGTGGTGCAACATAGAGAACTGACTGCGCGAAGTCTTCTTGTCATCAAAAAGAGAATGCAAATGTTTTTTTGTTCCTAACAAGCAACTAGAAACTGTTAACAGAGACACAGGCCTTAAAATTAATACTCACAGTTCAGTGACTTCTTGTTCCTCCTCCCATGCTTCTTTATGTGTAAGCTGGCTGCTTCCAGTGCTCTTACATGTCCATATACGTTCACTATACCTCTGTAAGCGTGCCTCATACTCTCTGTAAATATTTGATCAAGGAAATTAAATATTCACATAAATGACATATCCATTCACTCGGTTATTTACTTGTCACTTAAGATGCCTAAATATCAACAGATTACACCCCAACGACCCAGAAGGCAGGGGAAGTCTCATCTATGGCAAATCCAGAGAAAGTAAAACCAAACACAATAATGAAGCCCTCTTCTGGCAAATTTTCAATTTTAAAGTGAATGGAAAAGCTTGAAATTGATACTGGTGGCTAAGTTGCAAATACTATATCTGTTACACAAGCAGATATCCTACGCATTACATAGTGACGGTTGATAGAAAACACGACAACGTCAACAAAGCTATAGGAACTGTCAGAAGACAAATCCAGCAAACTATAAACCAAATAAATAAAGCTCGCTGATAGGAGTGCATGTGTCACTCCCGTCATTGTTGCTTTCGTATTCATGCCAACTACCTATCAATAACATTTTAAGTATTGACATAAACACTTTCTGAACAAGAAGGCAAAGTACCCTTTATACATGAATTGAAATATTTAGTTAAACTATTGAACAATACATAGCTACCTGCTGTCACAAAACAAAACATAGAGAAGTTTGACATTAGCTACAACTAGCTAACTTTATAGAGGCTTGTATGCTAACGGCTAACTATTTAACCGAGCAATGGCTTCAACCGGCGCAGGCAGACGACGGGCTTTTGTGACAAAATGGGATACTATAGCAGCGTGTTAGCTAACCCTGCTAGCATTGATAACTGACAGCGGGCCATAAAAACAGAGAGTGAAAGGGGTCCTCTAGCTTGTCTGTACATTCAAAAAGTACAAGATATGTGTTATGTGCCAGATAAACTGCTATTATTACTTGCGTAATGCAATACCCAGTAAGCTACAATGAACTGATTAGCCAAGTGCTGTTAACGTTAGCTGGCAAGCATGACATACAATGTAAACTGCCAACTGGCGAAGATCACATAATAGGTCGAAAATGGCAGGGTAGACGCAATTATGTAAGGCTCGTCAACTCTCTTGGACAAGGCATAAGGCTGTGAACACAATAATATAGCTAGTACGTTACACAAATGGAGCTTGCCGGGTGGCTCAACTTGTATAAGCATCAGCAGCATCACGTTAAGGATACTCTTTGTTCCTGAAGGCCTCCTTGGTGTGCTCGATGATGTAGATCTCCTCTCCCGGGCCTGGTGGCTCGGCTAGCGGTTTAGCCAGTGGGTAAGGTTTCCGGCCCAAAAGCGGCGCCATTGTAAATCCACAAATGGCACTGGTACCAACAGAAAAGTTAAACCTCCAAGCAACACACTAGTGTAGTAATATACAATAATACGACCGTAGCATGTATCCAAGTGTCCAAAGTGTTACCGCCTTAACGATAGCACGTCTCACGTTACCGCCGGCAGGCCCGGCTCTCAACGTGTAGCAGCTAGTTAGCCGACTAGCTACTAGGCTGGTTTGCTATGTCGTTGCAAAACAATAACAGTGCGCTTCTCGCCACCTGCCTCATCGCATCCTCGTCCTCTCCTTTGGTGCCGTTGTCACATCGGTTTCATGCAATGCCTGATTTGTATGATGTTGCTGGACTTGTTTTTCTGGACAACTGAGGAACTTTTAGCTTCTTCAGATGGACATGAAAGAGTACAAGCCACCCCGAAATCAAACTCGCGGCAACAGCCAAAGCTCAGTTCAGCAGGTCTGGCGCGCTGTACAATCCAAGTCTTGTAAACTAGGCCTGTCCTTGCATAAACAATTGTCTTTGTTGCATCTTCGTTGATCCAGAACGTCCTGGTAGCGGAACACTGCGTTAGTAATGCTTACTAAAAAGTAACCTGGTTCAGTCAAGAGGTTAATTCCTTGTCGAAATGGCGGGAGTTTCTTAGTCCACCGGCACAATTCCGTAGTACCCTTGGTACGCCGTTTCCCCGGCAGCAACTAGCGTCGTCGGTAAGCCCCGCCCTATCTCGGCATTGATTGGTTCCCTCAGTGAGGCGCCTTCGTCAATTCGACTTAAGTTGGTGTATGATTGGGTGCATCTGATTGTCTTTTGTCAGTGTAGGTCAGCCCGCTTCAAGTGGACCACGCCCCTCATTGAATATACATCAAGAACGAGAGGTCAGGTGACCACAACGAAGCATGCATGGCCTATTTTATGTCACAATCACATAAATATATCCCAGTATTTTCTCTGTGTCCTAAAAATATAAATACTATAGATGGCTCTTTGATTAATGCCTTTGTCGACCCCTTGTCTATACTCTCTTTGGAGCAAGCCTGAACAATGGACAGCCATAGGCTTGCCTTAGTCATGCATGTAAAGCGTTCTACCACATATAGCCAATGAATTTCAGTCCTCTGGGATCAGTGAACTGACACTGACAGTTGCATTTATTGTAGTTTACATAAGCACCTTTAATTATAAACAGGCAAATTATAAATATTAAAAAAGCATTTATTCTTGCATGTGATAAGCTAAACAAACAGCCCAAGAAAGGGCATCATATTTATACATAATGAACCATCTAACCATCAGTCTGCATGAATCTACAATAAACGCATTTTCAAAATATTCTGTAAAACTCAAATAAAGATAGGGCAACATGCAAAAGTAAAGTTCAACTGCATAAACATTAAGCCAGAAGCAATTCGAAGCCAGAAATGACCCATTTACAGCATGTGAATAGAATTACACAGCCTACAAGAGGAATAAAAATGACTTGCCACAGAAATTGCAGAAATCTTAATCATTTTAAAAGAAATGATTTAGAACAGATTTAACAGTAAGTAGTTAAGTTTTCCATTTGTTGAAATACAATGAGTAATAGTTGCTTAATAAGAGAACCTAAGCATAGCAAATCTGACAAAAACTGAGGACAAAATCAGATTATAAATAAACTATCTAAGAACAGAATTTTCTCCTGTGCAAATCTTCTTTAAAGGAGGAGCACCTGATTCATCCACATCTTCCTGTAAAAGAAGAATGAATACATGTAAGTATTTAAATAACACATTTTTGTAAAGAAACCTTTACCGTAATTTAACATAAATTTTATATCCCTAACACCACTGATAATTTATTAATTATGAGGTTGTGATCCTCCTTCATTCTGTTTTCATAAGACACCTGTGTGTCTGGGGTGCTCCGTCTGACAGTTCCTGATGATAGAAGGTCCTCCTTGATGAGAGTTGGAGGCTCATCGGCCCCGTCCTGTCCGGAATGAACTGGCTCTGCATTCACATAAGGGGTATATTCTTATTAAGATAAGATAAGATAAGATAAGATAAG
>JAPTGW010000006.1:18139850-18150108 GCA_029814545.1 Apogonichthyoides opercularis
GAGCCGATTTTTACCAAATTCCGGCTGTGTCGTCCGTGGATCAATACCAATGCATCCACAAAATTTGGTAAAGATTGATGAAGAATTGTAGGCACTAGAGTGGGAACAGACGGACAAATTTACAAACGCAACTGTCCAACATACTCGAAGAAATCGAAAATTTCGTCGAGTAAAAATAATCAATGTGTAGTAATGGGAAATAGGAACGAACCATGACTTAAACCTCAGGTATTGTATTAGTTGTACCTGAGTTATTAGTTCCTTTCATATTTTTGTGATAGTAAGTTTTTATCTCAGCAGCTGGGAAAGTTTTTACAGTGCTTTAGAGTCAGCGTTTGTGGTTTAAAATGTGTGTGTATTCTATATCTAAAACATATCTAGCCTAATGCTTAGTAATAAGTAAAACTTGGTAAAAGCTCACAGGATCATGCTAATTACTATGATCTTTTTGCTAAAATAAAGAACCAAATCATCCTATATGACAGCTACAGAAAAAGTATGACTTTGTCTTAATATTATTTTCATAAATACAAAAATTCGACAAAAAAATATGTCCTTTAATTCTGGAGCAGCTGCCAGCGTCCACAGAGAAGTTTATTCAAATGGTGTATGGACTGATGTACAACAGACAATTATGAGTCTCTATTACTAATACATAACACTTAGTACAAATCATATGCTTAGTTTTTGCTCAACCAATGCATGGTGTTTTAGTGCATAAATTAATTTAAGATGTATATAATGAATTCCTGTTGCTCAGCATGAACTAAGGATCAAGTGGTCGTGGCTTTATGTGATTACTTTCCACTCTACTCATCATTGATTTAAGGAATGTTAATTCACTGCTGTCTTGCATTAACTAATATGCAGTGTTTGCAAATAGAAGCCTATAGCGCCCCCCAGCAGCAGGATTCAATTTGTTTGCTGAAGCCTTACATTAAATTGAGGTTTAGAAAACATTTTTGCATTAAACTTTGACCACAGACCTTGTGTTCCATATTTTGCAGTGGTTTTCTTGGGGAAAGAAAGCCATAATAAAGACTTAGTTCTAAAAAATAAAAAATAAAAAACGGACCTGTCATAAGTGTCCATGCTGAAAAATTTATATCATATGGACTTTAATGATAACACAGAATTAACTGAATGTATACTGGTTTCACTGGCTCTACATCAGACCAACTCCAGATACTGCAGCACAAGTTTTTACATATGCTGTATATTTGTGAGTTAATTAAAAAGACTGAATGTTTTCATAATATTAGGATGTGTAATATCCTCTGTGTGATATATGACATGCTCTCTGCAACTCTTCAGAGATGCTGATCAAAAGCTCTGATCTGACATTAGCATGTGAGGAATCCAGCTGATTTGTTCAGATATCACTTGATATAAACACTGCGAATTAATATTCCTGTACTGATGATGATCAAGATAAGTGTGGAGTAATCACATAAAGCCACAGTGACTTGATCATGAATTCAAAGAGAACATCTGAAATGTATCACGCCTCTCACATTAACTCATGCATTAAATCATCAAGCATTTCTGAAGTATATGATCTGTGTCCTTATTTCAAAGTGTCACCAGAGCATAAATTAAAGAAACAGTCTCTCTCATATAAACACTGTATTTCCTCGAAGAAGCGGTCTCCCGTTGACAGTCTCAGAGAAACCAGATGGGGGCATCAGTTGCCTACAGATGCTCGCTTTTCTGCCGTTTCACTTTGAGTGTTTGTTCTTATAAGGTTTCATTAAAAGCGAATCACATAGATTACATGAGCAATCTTCATCCTAAATATGAGGAACATTTGACCAGTGTTCCATGACATGCTTCTTAAATTTTCATAGCTGGTTGTGGTTATGATTGCATGTTACAGGCTTTGTTGTGGTATCATATTGGAAAACGCAGCAAGCAAAGCAGGGTTATACGCCGTAGGGTTACCCAATATTTTATTGCAAATAAGCTTTTAATCAATCCCAAACATGTACATGTGGTAGATTTGACTCTTCTCTCCATCCTCTAGGTCAGGGTCACATACAGCCCAATTTGATCTCAAGTGGGCCAAACCAGTAAAATAATAGCACAAAAACCTAGAAATATTGCCAACTCCAAATTTTTCTCTTTACACTCTATTACACTGTGAGAACACATAAACTATCCTTTCAACCTGAAAATCCTAAATTTTCAGAAAAATATTTTGCTTCAGCTTATTTACACATGTCCATTACAAATCACAGATCACAGTGGACCTACAAAGATACAAAACATTTAACAGACATAACATTATTAAAATGCATTTATTTTTGTTCAGAAAAATGAAAGAAAGTTATTTGCATTTTTTTGTGAAAGGATAGTTTGGGTGTTTAAACATTTTCATAATGTCGTAGCTGGGACAGGCTCTACTGACCCCCCACGACCCTAGCGAGGATTAAGTGGGTTCAGATGATGAATGAATGAATGAATATTACATTTTTGCACGAAAACAAACTGAACCATTTACACTCTGACAAGACCATTTTTTGTGCTATTTAGTCGAACCTTAATGAAGAAGACTACATTGATGTACATTTAGCAGAGGCATCATTATTTATATCTTATCCATGATGGAAGTGATAGTGGTATATTTGGAGCCAGATGTCACTTATTGAAAATGTGTGGACATTTGCAGTGGACATTTGCAGATGCTTGTTTGCCAAGTCTTGGGTTCAGTATGATGTGCTTCACCAGAAGGGGGGGGGGGATGTGAGGGTCAACCATCCATTCTACGGTCATAAAAAAATTTGGATTTGTCATTTATATGGGCCTTTCCATGAAACTGAGTTCATTCTGGTATCTGGCACTTTGCCAGCTTTTTAGACCCAGTAATAAAGGATAACTGCAGACATATTTCTCCACAGGATGTACCTAATAAGGACCTAAGATAAATTAAAAAAAAAAATATATATATATATACTCTTGCTCTGAGCCATCCCAAAATTAATGAATTTTGCATATAATATTGGGGCCAAAAATAGGACCAAAATTGGGACATGAAACGCTACCTAGGTGTCAGTGCATTAGATCTGGAAAACATGGCTTGAAATGGTCTTGTATACCGCTATAAATAAAGACACTGTTAAATTTGATGATCCTAGTTGTCTTTCTAATCCAGACATGCAGGTTTTTCATGAATCTGTAGTCTCATCCCAGGTTTTGTGTGTAACCCATTGTATCCATTGATGTTCCATGCAGATCCTACTCATTTATACACATATAAACCGCAAGTAATTTTGCAACAGCAGCCATTTTTGCGAAACTCTCTGCCTTGCATATTTACTTCGATTCTCAAAATGTCCATGTGAGAGGAAAAAAAAAGATATTTGACAAAATAGTAGTGCGTAATTGTCGTGTGTTTTTTACCGTTACATGCAGATTTTTGTATCCGTACGTCAAATAAAAATAGTTGGTTTAAATTTTGTGATTTATTCTGAGCATGCAATGAAATTTTACATAAATGTGAACAACCAAACATAAATAACAACACAAATATCAACAATCATAACAATCTTAGACAGAAGAACAGCACAATAGTGCCATTTACATCCCTGAAAAGTTGTGGGAAGAAGTGCAATTTATTTAATCCCACCCCCTCGCCATAAAATATTATTAATAATAAATATATATATATATATATATATATATCCATCTTCGAGACATNNNNTCCAAACTTGCTTCATAACATTAGTCTACATCTGGTTTGAATTTTTAGCCCCTCTGTCCTGTTTTTAGGGACCAGTTCCATAGAAGCACCCATATGTTTTGTGCTCTTATTTTACTGCTCTGGCCTACTTGAGATCATATTGGGTTGTAAGCGGCTCCTGAATCATCCCATGGGCCAGATTGGACCCTAGGATGGCCAGGTTTTGGCCCGCAGACCCTATATTTGACACCCGTCTAGGTGTTATTTTGTTTAGTATTTGTGCTTACTCATACAAACTATGGAACACTGAGGACTATAAGCTGTTTTCTCATTTCCTGAACGACCCCCTCCACCTCCCCTACTTGCAAGACCCCCTACGGTCCCCGGACCCCAGCTTGGGCACCACCGGGCTTTGAGCCGTCCCACTCTGCAGGCTCCATGCTACTATTGTTTAACAGGAGAGCGGGTTATTTGCAAAATAAAGGTAGCCTACTGTCGCGGTGTGGGCTGATCCACAGACAGGGAGGTTTGAAGGTGAGGACGCGGATGTGTGAGTTCGATCGGCGGTAGTTTCTCCTCCTCACTCATCGGCTTCTCGGCGCGCGGATGCTGGAAGTGCTCACCGATAAGGGCGCACGCACTGCTCGGATAGAAAGGAGAGGGGACGCGGAAGGAAGGAAGGAAAGGAGAAAGGATAGGGGAGCATTTTAATACCAAATCGGGACACATGTTGAACTAACGGCCCACTCCACCTCCCCCTTCTCCTCCCAAATGCATTTGTTGCCTCAGTCTCTTTCCCGTTACTAATTACTCCGTGGGATAAAGCCAGCGGATCTGCGGCTCCAAGGATCCACAGCGTTTGCACCGGGACCACCATGGATCTCAGCAAAATTGTAAGTGCTTATTGTGGATCGATTTGTTTGCCACACCGATCCTTTACGTGTTTTTTGTTTTTTTTTTTGTTTTTTTTTTGGAGGTGGGGGTGGTGTCCAAGAAGAAGTCCTGTTGCTCAAACGCACCACGGCTGTTTGCGCGAATACACGCAAGTTCTGCTTAAAGCAAGCACAGACTTGCTGTGTGACGATACTGCAGCTAAATGTATCCGTGGGAAGTTTGAGTTTTTGTTGTGGTGAGGAAGGCATGAAGGTCTGAACAGGCAGTTCTTCTGGTGTGTTTGCAAACTGGGGCACAGGGTCCTTGAAGGGGTCTTCAGGGTCCCAGAACGGCTCAGTTTAGTCCAGGAGACCCAATCAGGATCTGCGTGTTTACGTTCTGATCTCAGGGTTTTCTTCGAGGACAGGCTGCGAAACCTAAACAGAGACTATGGTAATCTCCTGTCAGATGACATAGGCGGTTTTGTAGCTTTAAATGTGTCTATTTCAAGGACCTAGATGTGAAAATGATGTCCAGGATGTGCTGCTCTGTTGCCCACAGCTTTCTTTTTCACATGACTGGGTTTTCAGCTGATATGTGACATGAATGTGGGTTCCAAATGGGGTTAATGTCTGTCTATGATGTAGCTACCATTGCATTACACAAATACACTGACGTTATAGTGAATCTCATTGTGTTTTTTTTTTTTTTATTGCACATTTAAATCTCATATATCTGTTGTGCCTTTATTTTGGCTTCGACTCATCGTGCTGTGAATGATGTGATAGAGACCCAAAGGCGGGCGAAGTGGCCAAAGTGTACTGGAGCAGGTGCACATAAGCCAAAGCAACAAGACTGGCCTTTCACAGCCTGCATGGATGGATGGGTGTACTTTTAGCCTTTGCACAGATGTGGGGGTGGGTGGGTGATGAAAGCCCACCCAGAGCCCTCTGTCTCTGTCCAAGACATGAGAAATTTGTATGGAGGAGATCCTGTAAGAAACAATTCAGGAAATGGTCCAATCAATGTGTCCGGGAAGGTATTCAGAGGCCCCCAATCCAGACAGTTTCTGTTGTAACCAAACAGGAAAACCACTATGATCTCTGAAATAAATCTCAGCTGCCGACATGAAGCCAGTCGGGGCATGAAGCACAGACATAGCGTAGGTGTAGTGATGGTAATTCTCTTCCAGCTCATGTCCATTCATTTTAACAGTGTAGATTATTGTGATACTGTTGGCAAGAGTTCCAGATCTTACAGAACTACTCCAGGCAGGTTGGATTGTTTGCTTGCCTGCCTTTTTTTTTTCTCTGGGACTATGTTTTGGCTCTTTGGCATTTAGTGAGACTCAGTGGTATGAAAACAAAACCCAGATAGATGCCAGACTGTCAGCAAGGACACTGTGCATTCCCACAGTGTACCGTGTATACATTAAAGCAGTAATGCATTTGAAGAATGTTTTTATCTATTTTTTTTCCAAGATAAGTTACAAAAATTATCATCTTCAGAGAAAAATGTGCAGTCTTACATATTTGATAAAAGTGAACTGGGTAACAAATGACAAATGTGTTGGATGACTAATGTTCTTGGAATGAGAAACTGTTATTATGTACAGTATGTCGATCATTTTATGTATATTTATCATTTGTCATGGATTCATAAAGTGAAGAAGTGAATGCATTGTGATGTCACAGTGTTTTGTAACTCAGAGATAAACATTTATTTTGAGGAAAACCCACTCTCGCATTAATTCAGAACATTTCACATTTTGACTCAATACTGTATCTTGAAAACTATTCCAAAACACTGTCGTACTTTTGCTGAATTTTTCTCCGTAAGTGACACAGATTGGGTAAAGTTTCACTTCTTGCATTCTGGAAGCATTTTGTTATAGACCAGTGTTATCTGCTTGTAAGTAATTCTGACTGATGTTTATACTGAGGTTTTCCATTGCAGTATCATATGACGTTTTAAGACCGGTGGCTTACTGTAACTGACAGGCTTGGATGATATGAGGAAAATCTGCAGTGTGATCGTTTTGCATTGTTTAGATATGTTTATCTCACACACACACACACACACACACACACACACAATAATAATAATAATGAATGTTTGATTTGTTTGTCAGAAATATTAACAGCGGTCATGTTTGATTACAACCCAAGTATCTGCTCTGATTTATTACACTACATTATGTTTAATATAAAATGCTATTGTTCTTTCTTAAATCAAACAGAGTTTTCTTTTTTCTGATTAATTCAATACGGTGACATATTAAATAAATACACAAGTGGGGCTTGTGTCACATTTTTATCATGTCTGACAAACATGGCATAAGATAAATGATTTTATATACCCATGTCATCCACTGACCAGTCAGATAGAGCCCCGAATGCACCATTTGGTCAGCGCTGCCCTCTGTTTATTATGTGGTTTCAGTTTAGTCACGAGGTCAGTTGCAAATCATTTTGTGATTGCAACCTTGAACTGTATGATTGCATGTCACAGGTTTTCCTCATGTCACGCAGGTCTAATAGAAACCTCATCCTTTTCCTGATTTATTAATAAACACAGTGTTTTAACATAGAAAGAAGAGTCCATTTGTCAATTCAGAGCCTTATTCATAATATGTGATATGCTTTCCTCATCTATATATCAGAGCAGACTAATGTGAGGCTTTTTTTTTTCATTTATTCAGAATCTTTATTGAATCAAATGTCTTGAGCAGTGACCTGTCTAATCCATGAATTAAACATCTACATCCACATAACGTCAGCAAAGTCTTTCTTTTAGAAACTGAACAAATTGATTTGGCACTTGCCAGTCAAACAACAGTTTGTTTGCAGCAGGAGTTGGACTGTTGTGGGATGGGTTTAATTGGTGTCACATCACTACATAAGCCATCACCAAATCCTTCAGGAGATCACACCCACACATGGAGTCTGTGAAGTTCACAGATTTTGAGTGTTGGAGCACTTGGTTTTAGGTGCACAGATGTTCCTTTTTTTTTTTTCTAATACATTCTCATGACATCACCAGTCTTGCAGGAAGTGGACTAACTCCTTCACACAGGGCTGTCGAAAGCTGTGCTATTATGAGAGTCTGCCATAAACCTGCCACAGGGGTGGAGGCCTCAGAGTTTAATTATGCCACAGCTCATCCTTCAGTATATGTGCGTGTCTGTGAGCGTCTTTAACCAGCTGCTGCCCTCCACCTCTGCCTTCAGGAACAGAAGCCCGGTGTTCTGAAGTCACACACCCTAAGCATCCTGAAGCTCTGTGTTTTCATGCTTCTTAATGGGCTCTTAAGAGATGTGATCATCCCACTGGGCTTATGTGCATCATCACCCAATGCCCTGTTGCAATTGGCTGGAAACAGCACAGGGATTTCTGTAGAAAACAAAGTCCCACTTACATTCTGAGGAGTTTATACATGACTGACATTTCATTTCGCCCAATCAGACTTCATGCTGTTGTGCTTGGTGTTGATTAGGCCACAGACAGCCAGGCCTGTCACAGTTATTGCATGATTCCAGTCAGCTGTCATTATTTTGTATGGCCATTATAGACTTCGCTCTATACCTTTTTATTTAAAAACAAAAAAAAACAACAGCTGGATTAATCTTACAGAAACATCAGATTTCATCACATTTTCCATATTACTTTCCACTGCTTGAGATTTGATTGGGGCTCCTTTAGTGTCATTGTCTCATGTAACTTTTTTAGTTACATGAGAGTTAGAAAAGTCATTTTCTTGGGTCAAACTTGCACAGATTTTTTTTTTTATGTTAAACAGACAGAAATATATTTTATTTACTGTATGTGTCATTGTGCCAATAAAGGACCCTTCTTTTATTCTTCCTCGTTAGACTGTTGCACTTATGCTATACTATTGACATAAAACAAGTAATAAAAAACAGTTGATTAAATAAAATAATTAAAATAATTGAGTAATTATTCCTGTGACTTTTGATGAATTGGTTAATTATTACATAACATTTCACAATTGTGACAGCCTATAGGTGACATGGATAGGTTCACTAGACCTGCCCAATATGAGGAAGCTATGTAATATGTGTTCTTATTATTGAAATGCCAATATGACGTGCTATGAAGAAATTAATTTTGTAGTTGCAATCAAATTGACAGTATTTAGGCTCATCTCAGTGGTCAGATTTTTGCACATGACTGTACATGCATGGTAAACATACATTAAAATAATTTCTTATTTGTTATTATAGATGTAGTCTTTTGTACTGTCTTTATTACAAGTTTATCAGATCTAATATTCATTCAATTTACACTTAGTAGTTTTGTTTTTTTTTTTTTTCATTAATATGATGTCTGACAAAATAATTATTTTACAACTGTGATACTATAGCTCTGAAGTCCTCCTGTCTTGGGTTTTAGCCACCACTCTATAGCCTTTAACACAAGTTAAAAAAATGGAGTTTTACCTGCCTTCGCTGTCACAAAGTGCTTGATCTCTAGGAATGTTGGGGTGTTTTTCCCTGTATAATATTGTAAGCTCTTGTCATTACCATGTTTAGTACTGTGAGTTGAGTTTGTGTTTGTGCTATATTTGTAAAATTCAAAACTGAAAGGAGAAAAGAACGTTTTTTTTCATAATCCAGTTCATTGTGAAAACTGATGATAAACATTGTTACAGTCTTAAGAGAGTTGCACAGCCTCTGTTTATCATTTCCACAGCTGGGTCTTTCCCTTGTGCTTTCAGTTATACTGGAAATAATAAGTGTTCTGAAATAGAGCATCTTTTCAACTACCTTCCTCTTCTCATTGCCAGCTTAGCTCCTTTCAAGAGGTGTGGAGTGACCGGTCTATGAGAGCGGATGTTCCTGTCAGATGCAACACGTAAAACAGTCCTTAAACAAGCAACACAGAGGGCCCTGTTTAGCACCCTGACCTTTTCAATTGGGTGGAGTTACTCCTGGAAAAATGTTTTGGCAAAACTGATTTTCCTTTTATTATCTGATTTTTTTGTTTTTTTTTTTTGTTGTAATGGCAAGTACCATTTCATGCTGCTGTCATCTGTGGTGAATGAGCGTGTGTTTGAGGAGAGGGAACATCACGGCGGTTAAACTGGCTTTTGATTCCATGTGTTTATTTTTGGTTATGTATGTTGTACTGAGGCAAGTTGTATTATTTTGGAGAAAATAGGCTTGTATATTTATTTAGTTGTCAAATTTTCCTTTATTTCAACATTGTTGAAGTACACAAGAAAATCCTCATTCTTAGTGGTGCCGTGAGTCCTTATTTGAATATAGAAGTCTAAATGATAAGTGTTACTTCACATATATTAGTGATGTAAACACACCTTGAATACCATCAGAAACTCATATAAACTACAATATTGTTTAGTGTTTCATGTGAAAGATGTGTTTATTGATCAAACAGTGACAAAAGGTCAAACCCTGCGTAGGTTTTGGTTGGTGAATGTGTCGTCCTGCTTCTCTTCTAACAGACTGAGAACACAGTCTGAACACACAGTGACGTAGAGGTCTTAGTATATTCAGCTGAGCTTTAAAGACACCTGGAAGAGGCTGGCAGGAAATGTGAGAGGGGGAAAAGGAATGACGGCCTGACTGACTGTCTCAGGCGCAGTCTGGGTTGACTGAGCATGGTTTTAGCTGAAGGAAGGGGCGGTGGAGCTGGGCATTTTTCAGCAAGCAGCCAGGAAATGGGC
>JAPTGW010000006.1:18342362-18353400 GCA_029814545.1 Apogonichthyoides opercularis
CCGATTCTTACAACAGCATATTGAACTTGGCAAAACAGTGACAATATTTCAATTAAGCATTCAGTCCTAGCAATAATACGACACACTGCAGTGCAAAGTCTCCAGATAACTAATTATCTCACCTGAATGTAGTCTACAGGGTTCTTTCCTTCCCCCTCCTCTGACACAAGAGCCTTGCCTTGCTCCCGCAGGTATGAACTCATGCACTCACACATGGTCTTCAGCCCATTGGGAACCCTGCTGAACAGCTTGTACATGCACGCCAAATCTGTGGATGTGTGGATATGAGTGAGTATACACACACAATTCTCTCAACCCAACAGGACTGAGGAACTGATGTGAGTGGCATTTATTTGTAGCCTGGCCAGCCATCCGGTTTTCTCAGTGTATTCAATACTAAGAAAACAGTCTGGAATTGGGCCAGTCACTGTGAAATATGCACGATCTATTCTACACCGAACTAATCACAAATCTGGGGGGGAGGGTGTTTCGCAATGCGTCATACTTCTTTACATCACGAGTCAGTTCCAAGTCCGCAAATCGCTTTACAACTGTTGTCGGTTGTTTACTTGATTCAAAAATAAGGACTGAATGACAGATTACACCCTGTAATCTTAAATTTCTCTGACAAAAGTGTCACATCCGTCTTATTTGTGATTGGTTTACTCTGCATCTGTTAGTCCCACCTTCATATATGGATTCAAGCAACTGGCCAGGCTAATTTATTTGTACAGCGAAATAGGAGATAAGTACAATATTTGTATACAAATACGGGAATAACTTGTGAAGGCACCTGAAACTATAAACACAGCCATCCCATTTTATTTGAATGCAATCATCAAAATTACATTCCCTATATTCTAGTGTTTGTGACATGACTGAGGGGAAACTGCATTACTCATCCCGAAAACATATATTTGCTGCAGGTGACAGTTACAAGCTATATTAAAGAGTGCTGGGGATTTCGGTCTCTTTTTATTGAATGAAGTAGGAGATTTTACCGGAGCTTGTGTAAATTTAATTTTCACAGCAAACAGCAGCAGTTGACAGACACAAATACTGCAGACAAATTAAAAAGCAAACTCTTACCGTCGGTCTTGCCATTCTTGAGCATGTGCACCAGGCCTGAGTTCTCCATCTCGACAATGGTCTTCATGTGTTTGGAGATGAGTTCACGTTCCACCACCTTGACAATGGGCTCTTCTGTGGATTTGTCCAGGCAGTGCATCACCCGCTCGATCTCCTCATTGATCCTGGCTTCCACCTTCTTTATGTACACACTGGCACTGTTTTCTGCAAGAAACTTTTGGCTCTCCATCTGTGAAAGAGAAAGACATATTATCTGCAGTTATTTAACTACATTTAATCCAGCTGTGTGAGTTTTCAGACAGACCATATACACCTGAAAGATTAATAATCATAAGAACACAAAGACAGACACAGCATAGTCTATTTTAACTATGAACTATAACCAACAGGATATGACTGGGTTTTATTGTTGTTAATTGTGTCACACTGATCACAGGTCTTTAACATAAGGTGCACTTGGAAAAACCCTTGGCCTGACTTATCAGGTGCACTACTGCCCCAAGTGGCCTGACATCAATGCATGGCAAAGTTTTTGGACAGAGACAGACGGATGGATGACCGACTGATGACTATACCCTGCTGCCAGCGTGGCTGAGGGTAAAAATGGCACACAAGGTCTTTGAATGTGACAGACTGAGCTGTTGTAAATTTAAGAAGTGAGAACGAATGGTTGAAGGAGATGCATAGGTCAAAACAGAAAGGAGAAATGCTGAGATTAACGAAACACAAATTAAAGGGTTACACAGGAAATGAAGGCAGAGTGTTTAACATCCTATGTGGTCTGTTTATCATTTTGACACCAGTACAATCTGTACAATTTGTAAATACAATTAGAAGTCTTTGTTTACAGTATTGTACAGAAAGTTTCCTTAGAGTAAGTTCTTTAGCAAGTTTTTTTACTAACCTTAATGTCAACCTGGTTACTGACCCACCTGTTTTGGTCTGTCTGTTTTTGTGTCTTCTTGTGCTGCATGCAAAGCTGCTGAATACTTGAATTTCCCTTAGGATTAATAAAGTAACTATCTTTCTCTCTCTATCAAATACTGATCCATTCCACATTCAGCCCAACAGGACTCCTTAGCTCTCACATCTGTAAATTATTGCTTCATTTTAATGCACCCCAAGAAGAGCAACTTTAACAGCAACTGGGGATCACAATTAACCAATGAACACAAAATATTCAACCAAATCCATATTCTGCCACAAACCTGGAAAAATTCTGCAGACATTTCTAGGAATGGTGCTTCAAAATCTTCTTCATAAACAGACCTCCCCTCGAGTCCTAGGATCATTAACATTTGGCAGGCGTTTCTGATGGCCCCTCTGATGGAAAGGAGACATACACACAAAAATGTTTTCACATACAAACATATTTTAAAGCGATACCACATACTAATTTCACAAGTACCATTCTGACTAAACAATTACTATTTTGCCCAATTCAATCTAAACACTTCATGAAAATATTTTGGATTTAAAATCGATGACTTGAAATGTAAGTGAACATCTTTCGTCTAAAATGTACAGTAGATGTATTTGACACTTCTTTCATTTTGACATCCATTTCATGGTTTGTGCCAAAAGCATTCATTACATATAGGGATACATCCCCATTTCAATAAATATAGAGGGTTATTTTATGGCTGCACAATCAATTGAATTTCAATTATAAATACAATATCATCCTGTGCAATTACATTACCACAAAATACTGTAATCTATAAAACGTATACAAGATTTTAGGGTGATCTAATTGCAGATAGAAAAGGACACTGCATCTGTTGTCTAGCCATATTTTGGATTCAGTGATGAGCATAAAAGGGGTATGGTGTGAAACTTGTAAAATAAAATTCATATTTCAAGTTTTGGTATTTTTTAAAATACTACTGCATTTTCAAGTAGACTCAACTCAATGATCTGACCCTCAATACTGGCAATATGACTTTCTCACCTCATTGTGCAGCCCTATAGTATTCACTTTTCTTTTCTAATTCTGATGATATCTTATCAACACCAGAATGTTTTCAATTCTAACTGTGTGGGTTTGATTACCTGTCCACCACCTCCCCCTTCCTCTCCCGGGCGATCATGTCCAGCAGGGTCTGTCGGAGGTGGTCCCTGATGCATCCATAACGAACCACTTGATCCCTAAAGATGATAAGACCCAGGTTGTAGACATTCTCTACATTGTTCTGCTGTACATAAACACGGTCCTGTGGGAAAAACAAACAAAGAATGAATGTCTTGGAAAACAATGGATAAATGCATTTTTATGCTCAAATATGTAATTAAGTAAAGACCGTTTAAGCTCAACAGACGTCAAAATGAACAAGATCTCTCAATCTCTATCCTGTAAGGTCTTGTAGAATTTGCAGCAATTAAATTTTTACTCTCCGGCTCAGCCTTCAGCATCCATTCATATCATGTTTTTACCGAGTAACCGCAATATTTTTGAAATAAACTGTTCATGAGATGTTTCTAAAGGAGGCCAGATACTCTTCATTCGATGAAGTGATGACCAAACGGTACAGGTTCATTTAAAATACATAGTGCCTGCTTCTGCAAATATAAGTGTAAAAGTAAAGTATTCTGTGCTCTGTATCTGGCCAAACTAAATGTGTATTTACTGCAGGCCATTTACATGATCACTAGGGAGGATTGAGCATACTTTATCTAATATGGAGGTAACGCTACTTTTTTGTTTTTGCAGGCACACACATCAATCTGACTTATCAAGGCTGACCTTCTCAGTTTGTTTGAACACAGGTTAATAACAGCACCATTTACTCACTGTCATTATGCATTTGTCATAGACAGATTTTGTAGGAAACAAGTGTTCAGTACGAAACAGATGCTACTCACCATATACATCAGGATGTCTCGAATCATCACCATCGCTGTTTGATGATCATTCCAGGCCTGATTTAAGGTTTGAAGGAAGTTATTATTTAGGGAATTGAGCACATCTTCTCGTACCTTTAGGAGAAACAGATGCAAAGATGAGCACATTACAACAGATCCTGTGATGTTCCTAACAGCAGTAGGCCTGACCAAAAAGACAAAAAACACTACAACTTGTTTATTTGGAAAGTGCCCTGAGCTGAAGTTGCCATTTGTATTTGTGATTTGTTGTTTATGCAGTCTTTTATGATGATCCTATTTGCCTCCCTAGTCAGCCATATAAAAGCTTGACAATACTCACACTGCAGAGTGACTCAGCACAGTAAACCTAACATCTCTGTAGACTAAGATTCTTAAGGGCATGCCGACCTCCCCTTTTTCTTTGTGTGGACAGAGATGATAAATTATCACCTCTGTTCCTACAGTAACAAGAGATCAGCCCTCACAGGCACAAACAAGCTCTTTACACATTCAAATATAATGTTTAAGTCCAAGCCACTGAATCCATAAGTCTCAATAAGAATTTTTCAAACTCAATGTACACATTGATTGCTTACTTATGAAAATAATTATGAGGCTTTGTTCAAATCAGAGTCAATTAGTTTTCATATTTCAGCTTGTGATTCTTTTTTTAAACTGTTAGCACTACATCCCTTCATATTTCACATAGCAAACTAATAAAAATAAATGAGCAGAGTTTGATGACTGTCATCTTGATGTTAAAATAGATTAAATGCTGCAGAAGGGTAAATAAGGTGGAGGGCTGACTTTTTTTTAAGTTTATTATATTTATATACATAAATGTTTTAAACTGGTAAATTAAACATAAATTAAGAAGCACAAACCACATGAAGGCAGCTGATGTCACCTGCAGATATTGTGGTAAGACGATTGACTTTATAACCATTTACGCATGTATTTTGACTCTGCAGCCAGAGTAGACAGTACAACTGATGACAACATCAGTGCCATACTGTTCTCGCAAAACCATTAATATATTAGAATCAAACTACAAGGTAGGTAAATACTGACAGCAACATGCGTTTATAGTGGAAAGTCAAAGTCAAATGTTGACTTGTGATTGAACTAATGCCTGTGGAGTAAAGGTGCTGTGTTCCTGAAGTGCCAGTGATCAGCAATTGGGAACAGTTTCTGTTTGTGTAACATTTAAAGTTATCTGGAAAAAACACATGTTCTGGCCACAGAGTCAGTGCTCATCATCAATCTGAACCAATGCTCATACTGTGCCATTGTTAGAGACGTTTAATATTAAGTCGTTCCAAGCGGCATCAGTCACTTGGCTTAAACTGGGAAGAGGCTTAAGACTCAACAGTGGAAAGTTATTGTTAATGTAATTTCATCTACAATGGTTCCTTCAGTTGCACTGAGCAGAAGTGAGACCAGTTCATTTGAACTAAGGGTAACTTGAAGCAAATAATCATATTTTAGGCTCCAAGTAATTGCCACCATCTTTTTCATGAAAGTGATATGTGGATCATTATTAGATAATAAAAACACACTAAGGTGTCAGTTCTCTCTTCTTTGATCCCTTACTTGTTGACATTCACTGACTGTTCATTTGCTAAGCCTGCCAAGTTGAGAATGTGCATTTAATTAAGCTGTAAAATCATCTGGTTGGTATTCAGCAGCAGGCTGCAAAAATATTCCACCCTGGTTTTCTGCATGCTGCAAGTGGCAGCAAAGCTCTCACTCCAGAAATCATGGCCAAACTTCATTTGTTCTTAATTAGACACAACAAAATGCAAGTGACAGCTTAAGAAAATCTTTTGCTGACTTATTAGCAGGAATTTTGAAACAAATTCTCAGCACTGGATTACTGTTCCTCAGCAATTCTTCCAGGCAGACATCTTAGAATGAAGACAATACAACAACTGGCACTTCTAAAATTTCTCTCACAATGTGTTTCTACATGCAAATGATGCATTATACTACTTACAGCAGTGAAAGAAATTTTAAACTCAAACACCCTATTCACACACCTCAGTACTTCAGTAAAGGGAATGAGGAATCTGTCCAAAAGAGGGTCTGAGTAATCCTGACAGAGTCACCCATTATACAAGACTTGAGCAAAAACATCTGCAATCTCCATTATTTCCGAGGTTTCTAAGCTCACCCTTATCAGGATGCTTGTGAATGGAAATATCTTCTGTTTTCTAGCATTATCCTTCTTTTGAAAAGATGGCCCAGAGCTCAAGCACTACTATGAATTCTAATATGCAGCTTATAATAATTTCTTTTTAGCACCAAGTAGGAAAAGAGGCATTCAAGCAGCTGGCTTAAATTCAAATGAAAATTTTAATCAATGCCTCCATTTCATTTCATGAATATGACAGTATAAACTAAAGACAGACCATATAAGTGTCAGTTTCATTTTGTCCAACAAAGTATTACCAAATGAGCCAAATCCAATGTCTCTAAATCTAGTACAAGATTTAAACATGACTGGTTCACAGTTTAAGAAAATAAGTAAAGGATGAGGCTGTAAAAACAAAACAGCAGCATGAAACTATTTTTTTTAAAATCTGCAAGCAATGTGTCATTACTTGACTGTAAATGTCAGGACTACTGACCAAGCTTATGACAAGCATGTCTCCATCTGAGAAAATTTCTTATGATAGATGAACAGAATACATGTACCTGCCTCAGATTCAGAATTAAAGTGATCTTCATTTCATATAAAGGCAGTGCACAGAGCTTAACAATACCAACAGCCTGTATGATTTATGTAAAAACCTATAAAATGCTTGGCCATCCTGATGAAATTGTGTTAAGCTTACTTTGTTTATAAGATGTTCGGTGACGACCTCTCGCAGGCCTGTGTAGAGCTTCTCTCCGTGTTTGTGAAGCACCATGGTGTATGCATTTCTGTATAGTTCCTCAAAACTCAGGCCGCTGTTGTTCTTCCTCTGAATCTCCTGGATGGCATTTTTCAGAAGGTCCCAGATGTTGTTAACATACTTCTCATCCATAGTCATCTGCAAAACGTTATGTAGATAAGATAAATGTCATGAGTCATTATCATCATTAATGCATCATCTTCAACATAATCTCTTAGTAGGGCTGGGCAATAAAACAATCATGATATATATCGCAATATAAATTTTCCTCAAAAGAAATATGATATGACACATGCTCGATAGAATTAATTTGTCTATATTTTGACAGACATAAGAACAGCCGATCATAACTGAGTAGTGCCACACCGAATCAATAACACTAGAGCCACACCAAGTTAGTTTGATGCACAGAGCACAGACGTAAGAGCAGCCGCAGCACACACACTAATGCTTGGGCTGCAGTGGGAGATGAGGGGTGTTCCCCTCAGGAGAAAATCTGACCGAGAACTCAGGCAACTGAAAAGTAGAATGTGGCACGGAAGCTGGGAGTCAGACGTTCAAAGCATGTTACATTTCATTTTTGGTTTATGCCAGTTACGGGATGCTCCCCCATGTATATACCCCTGGCATAGTTTGGTGAAGATGCTCTGTTTTGTTAGTGTTCTCTTTTAAAACTTGAAAGCTTTTGCCTGGTGGTCAGACTTTTCGTTTAGTTTTAAATCTATGTACCCGTTTTATTTATCTGAAACAGCTGTACAATGTTCTTCAGCACATCCGTCATGTTCAACCTCTGACAGAAAATAAATCATATTTAAATCAAACATAACCTTCTGATGTCTTCACAACATATGAGGAAAATTTAAGCTTTACAAAAATTGTGTTTTGATTTATATCGTGATACATATCAATATTGTCTGATATGAAAAAAAATTATCATGATATGATTTTTTTTCCATATCACCCAGCCCTATCTCTTAGTGCTTTACTCTGCAACATAACTGAAAACAAATCCAGCAGGTAATTCAGTGGAAAACTGAGGAAGTTTTTTGTAAGTAAAACCAAAGAGTTCATGTCTAAATCCTTTTAGAATCAGATGATGACAACTTTTAGTAATTCAATTTGTTGTTGAAGAACTGCCTCCTGTATTTTACCTGAAATGACAGATTTTCTAGAATTACCATTACTGCTTCCTCCACTGACAATATTTGTGACATCTAACCTCTTTATTCATACATCTATGAACTAATTACACTGAATTATAAACAGTAAAGACAATGGTTTTACCTTGATCCTACACTCCATATAATATTATCTTCAAGGCTCTTAAAAACAGTGATTCATTATTTTCACAAAATTTACTTTGGCGTAAAGCTGTTTGGGATTAAAGCTATGGTTGCCCTTTGGGGTTGGGGGTATGTTTTCTAAAAATGAAGGGAAGAGGCAACTCACATGAAAGAAGTCATGACGTCTCTTTTACAGTGTCAGTGTTCTACTAATGAATATTACTCAAAAAATGTCACCTGCTTCAAACACTTCACATTCCTGCAGAGGTAAGAAGGGAAAAATCACTTCCAACTCATCATTAAAGAATTGAATTTTCCATAAAATTGCATATGTTGTTTTTTGGTGCACATATGCAATTGTACAATATGGGAGCACATACAGAAGTTTTCACCATTATCTATTTTAAAATGGTTGTCACATCTCTTCCTGCTCTGGACACATGTAGACAATTTTCCTTTCAAACATGGTCTGACAACATGCTGTTTCAACTTGTTCCTGTTGAGCCTGTAGCAGTTACAAGGACTGCCGTTACTGTGCCAGAACATTTGAATCCAGAACAGGAGATGATAGGATACCTGGCTGTATTTAGTGAAAACTCAACCAAGGAAAACCTGAATGTTACAAATTCCTTCCCAAACAGCACACATGCTTTTACATACAGAAAGGAGACTAAGATAGACTAAATTTGAGCTGGGATTAGGAATATTGTTCCACATTTTCCATTTCAAAATTCCACACTTTTCCAGAAGCACATTTCCAAATGACTCTGCATATTAAAAAAAAACAACTGAGGTCTATGTGCAAAGACCTAGATGTTGAAATGGTTTTAAAATCCAGCTGTTAACATGTACATTACAATCAGATCAGTCAGTGATGGGTTCATCACTGAATCTGTCTTGGTCTCACACTGAGGTGTGGTGAGGATTCCTCAAAAAGGAATAATGGGAATTACACATTTTATACTTCTTCTAAAACAAAGTCGGGGCAAATTCTGGAAACTCAACTATGTTTCCATATTTAGACCTGGCAATGATTATAATAAAATTTCACACTTCCAGATTGTGTAGGAATCCTTAATAATATTGTATCAAAACAGTAGTGAAATGTTTTTTTAGTTAGCCAACTTCACTATTTATATCACAAACCCAAAATCAGACAAATGAACTGCCTCCAAGCAAGCCTAAACCTAAGTTACATTAACTAAATTCTAGTTGCCATTATATTTTCACAAAGTTTAAGACTGCAGAATTAGCTGTCATTATAGAGTTGCTGTTTTTTAATATTGCTAAATTCTACAATATCACACACTGCTAAAACAGCACTATGA
Organism: Apogonichthyoides opercularis; assembly: GCA_029814545.1. NCBI lineage: Eukaryota > Metazoa > Chordata > Actinopteri > Kurtiformes > Apogonidae > Apogonichthyoides > Apogonichthyoides opercularis. Next base: position 18,351,822 of record JAPTGW010000006.1, read on the forward strand.
CTGACAGCTATAACAGCTAGTAGTTGCCATTTGTTCAGTGTGGCTGGTAAATATGTCCAATCTGCCAAACTTTAGAGGTGTGTACGAATAAGAGGTTGATAGTTTCTGCACCATTGGAGCATATAGTTCGTACAAACCTCTAATTATGAAAGAACCTTAATAAACCTCTGACCTTCTCTATAATGACTGACATATAGGCCTGTACAAATCTAACAAGTGTCATGTCTTATGAAGAACAGTGTGTGCTGCTCCTCTGCAGACAAGCCCAAACACATGCATGCCAAGATGCAGCTCCATACAGCAGGTCTGTTAAAACTGGGCCACATTCAACAGGCTCACATAAGTTAAGGTCCTCGGGAAAATATGAGGCTCCTGCTCTTACCGAACAACTCAAGATCCATAACTTGAGTCTTTTCAGTAATGTCTGCAATACCCCTCTAGTTATAGGCGGATTGAAATGTCATTTAATGCAGAATGAGGTCAGTTCATAAATGAGGTTTTCCCACTATTTTCCAGACAAAGGACGCGTCAGGTGGACGAACTCTATGTCACGATATAGGTGCTGAAATAATGACAGACTGAATGAAAAATGATCATGCCTTCCACTGATAGATGTTTTAATACAATCCCAAAACTGCGTTAGCTCTTTAGTTTCCCATTAGCATCCATCTACACGGTGGAGCCGATGCTATAGTTTCTTCGGGAATGTCTGAATACACCTGACTCTTCCTCACACATACATCAAACTAATGCATACATTAAACAGAAACACATCAATGAATCGAAATAAAAGCACCAAACAGTCAAAACAACAAGTGTCAGTAGTCGAGGCTAACGACAGCTTCGGCTAACCAACCAGTCTGTATGTCGGCAAATCAATCTGCTAGCTAATGTATGGGGAGTTATTGTTTTAACGTTAGTGTTCCGTCAGAGTGTTTTCTAAAGTTATCACCGAGCTTATACAATTGCAAGACATCTACGTAGCTGACCCACTAAAAGTAGACACAACAGAACGTTTGACGGATGTACTTTGTTTACGGACAGGCAAGTCATATCTGCTACTCAGCTGGTTAGCCTGTTAGCATGTAGCCAGCGGCTCAGACCACGGTGGTCGAGTCACCGCCTGTCGGGCAGACAGAGCACCTACTGCGGTGTGCACTTACAGGAAAGGCCCGTATCCTCATTTTGGTGTCCTTCTTGGTGCCGCCTTTGCTGAGATTGGACATGGTTGCCTCGACCGTGGGCTCTGTATTCACATGAAAATGTTCTCCGGGCAGGGACGGGGATGACTACTGGTTTATGGAGCAACCGACGAGCTTTCACTCGACCTCGTAGCTCCGCGTCCCGGCTCTGCAAGTTTATTGTTGACAGCCAAATGCCAAATCCGATAGTTCTTCATACGGCAATGGCGGACTACCTGCAGTTCTCATTGCGCAGAGCTCACGCACTCCAAGTCACGCGAGATATCAACATTTTCCTTAAGTTTTCTGTCACCTGTACCATAGAACAGTGTTTCCCAACCTTTTTTGAGCCACGGCACATATTTTACATTAGAAAAATCACAGGGCACATCACCAAA
>JAPTGW010000006.1:18611335-18626295 GCA_029814545.1 Apogonichthyoides opercularis
AATTTCAGAGCTGATATCTATCCATTTTCCATATTTTCTTGATAATAACCAAAATCACTTCAGTTCTTCCATCAATAGTTATGGGATTATACTGACAAAAACAGTGCTTTTAGGCATTCCATGTTTTTTTTTTTCCTGTCTGTTTTAGTCACATGATACACAGAGGAGTTAGTACTTGATTGCATAACCATTGTTTTTGATGACTTTTGGAATTTAGTATTAAGTAATAATTTAGGTATTTGTATGACAAATAACTGTCAACTAAACTTCATTATTGTGAAACCCTTGATTTTAACATGTGTTTACTTTGTCATACCACCACCAAAAAAAAAAAAAAAAAAAAGAGTATGGACATCAGGAGCTTTTTCCATCAACTACAGCAGTAATTCTTAATGGACTATAAAGCAACAGCATGTTAAAATTAAACTGTTTCCTGCTTAATGTCACCAGCCCTAGGCCAACAATGTTAAGTTATGTCACCTGAAGGCCAACAGTAAGAGTATCAGCAGAAGAAAACATCTATTCAGATTTAGAAATACTTTATTTATTCCAAGCTGGGAAATTTACAGCATGATTTAACTAACTGACATATGGGGTGAATACATATAGTTATGAGCTGAATTTCATGGAAATCCCATGATAATGTCAAGACAAAAGAATGAATGTATATGGTATGTAAGAAATACACAACTACAGAAGTACAACGCACTGATGAGGAAATATGTTCTGGGTTTCAGGTGAGGTTATAATCATGAATTATAGCCCATTTTATTGATTACAGAGAAGTGTAGTCTTAGGATGTTCAATAAACAAAAAAAAACAAAAAAAATCCCCAAAACTCAAAAAATGTGTTCAGGATATTCATCAGAATAAGACTATTTCAAGCTTCCCTCAAAAATAATGGAGTCTTATGAACCATTTGTTCATATATTTTAGTCTTATTTGGAGTTGGTAGGTTTGGTCTCAACACCACACTCTTGCATCATGCAGAACTATCATACTTTCAAAATACCATGCTTGTTCTAGTTCCTAAAAAATTAGCATTGTGTAATTTTTTTTAATTTTAGTACAGATTATGGGAACACATCCCACCTACAAAACAACTATGACGAAGCCTGCATTTGGAAATGCAGCTTCCTGAAAGAAAAACGGATGATTGCGTGAACCAAACTGTGTGAACCAAGAAGATGACATATTTATAGCTGGGTCGACGCATGATCAATTGTGTGACCTTAGGGTTAGCACCTCTCTGTGAAAGAGGAAGTTGATAGCAAGAGCCCTATATACTATAACTGTTTTGACCAGCCCTGTCAACAATTCTAGCTTGTTCTCCCGTATCTATACTCAGAATGACCCACATGATAAATATTATTGGATATTCATTAGTATTCAAAACAACTCGGGTCAAATCTGATCATGGAACTGGTTTTATTCCCATTCTAGCATGTGCCACATGTGTAAGGACCTCAGTTTTACAAGCATATGTGACTTATCTCAAGATGAAACTATACATGCACAACAGCCACTAACGTAGCACGATCACACTAAAGACCACAGTCAGAAGTGTTACTGATACAATCTTCATTGGCACACAGTTTCTTCAGCAACATTCATTCTTGCATCTCTGTATCCCTTTAAAATACACAGTTCAACGTTACTTTCAAAATAATTTAATCTCTTACTTTCCTCTTGATGCATAGTATACGCAGGTTCTTTTTTTTTTTACTTTTGTTTTTCTCAATATATGTCTTATGAAGAATGCACAGCATGGCAACTAAACCCCCCTTTGTTTCTTAAGGTAGTTTTGTACATAGTATTTCAGGCCTTAATTATCACACAATAGGCAAAACCAACTCCAAGCATTCACATGACATAAATATGGTGTACATATTGTACAAACACTCTGATTTGCATTCTTCAAAACTGACTAAAGACTACTTGTAAAATTAATGTTGACAAAAAAAAAAAAAGATTCAGTTGCCCACAAAGGAAGCTGTTAGTTTCCCCACACAGAGCCCAAAACAGTCTTTCCTCAACAGACCGCCTGATCTGGAGCGGGGTGTCTGATGCACCAATATCTCATTGAAAAAGTTAAAGTGCATGAATTACATCTGAAGTCATTTTCATCTCAGAAGAAGGTGCACTAGTATACTTTAATATCCCTTTCTCCCTCCCTTATGGACGTTCTTACGAAAAAGTCTCAGGTCTTGGTATCTAATGCTACATTTTATTTAAATCCAGTGGTAGTCACCAGCTCCGTAAAGTGTCATGAGATAACTTTTGTTTTGATTTGGCGCTATATAAATAAAATTTGATTTGATAACTAAGTTCAATGTACAACCTTTTTTGAGTATTGTGGCCAATAGCAAAAACTACAGCAGTAATTTTCATTACACTTGGTAGAACATGGGTCAAGATCAAACCTCTTCAATTTTGGAGAAGATCAATAAAAAGGGGTGGAAGTTGGCACTGTTTTTCATTTTCTTTTTTTTTTTTTTTAAAAACACCAGAGCCCAGAGAACACTTCAGTTTAAACACACAATACATTTACTGCCAGCCACGTGATTGGTTTCCTCCCACATATCTGACAGTTTCATCAGTGGTTGTGGTGTAATACTCAATATTGATCAAGAACAGACTTGTGCCAGAATCATCAGTATTCGACCATGGCTCAGGTGGTAGAGTGGGGTGTCCAATAACCAAAAAGTTGGCGGCTCGAATCCTGCTCTGTCCTAATCAGTCCGTTATGTCCTTGGGCAAGACACTTCACCCTCCTTGCCTCCAGTGCTACACACACACACACACTGGTATATAAATGTTTGTACGTCACTTCGGATAAAAGTGTCTGCTAAATAAAATTGTAAAATACTTACTTCAATGTAACCAATACATTGACTCATTTAGGATTCTGAATTATTCATTCATTCTATGAACCGGATAATCTTAAAGAAGGTCGTGGGGGTGCTGGGGCCTATCCCAGCTCCCAGTGGGGGAGGACAGAGTCCACCCTGGACATGACCCCACCTGGCTGTTGGAGGGATGTCAGAGTACCCGGAGAGAACCCACTCGTAGACAAGGGGAGAACATGCAAACTCCACACAGAGAATGAAACCCGTGACCTTCTTGCTGTGAGGTGACAGTGTTAAACATGTGCCACATTTGTAACAAAAAACACACAGCAGGGTTTGAATTTTTCTGTGGGGCCATATGAAACTTTTATCCTCGCTTCAAAATCATAAAACAAGATAATCCATGTGACTCAAGCAAACCTAACCAGTAACTTTTGGAAATCTCCATGTGAACTGTCACCCTAAGATTCAGGTATAAATATCTAATACTGTACATACTGTATTATCCACAGATATACACTGATAAACACATTAGTTTCACCTGCTTATCAGCTGTTTGCCATAAAGCTGCGCACAGGCATTCAACTGTAGTTAACATACATTAAACCATATCATATGGTAAAATTACACGGATAAAAGATCCATGTATATCTGGTCTGATCTTTATCTTGGTCTCATCTCAGTCTGGTTATATACTCAGGTCTTAGACTCGACTCTTGACTTCTTTACTACACTAACTTTGAGGTTTTGTTTTTGGTCCAATTCACACTGAAGAAACAGGACTCAACATCTATACTGTAGCTAGCAAAAGAAAGAAAAAAATTGAAGAAAAATGTTGGACTCACTTTAGGAAGCTGCTGTATAATCCATCTTCACACATAGTCTATGTTAAAGGCAAAATACAGATCATGTCCCTTGGAAATGTATCCAATAAAACAAAAGAACAAAACAAAACAAAAAAAAAATCATCCTTGTCAATGATCACTTCCGACCATCAGTCTGATGGTGTATTTGCCTCATGTTCTGTCTAAATATACTATTTATCTCTTGTTTTAGAAACAGACTACAGAGAGTGGGAGAGAGAGACAGGAGGAAATGTGCTGTGGTTACATCTTCCTCTTGAATATTCCTAAATTTTGCAATGATGTTCATTTTTAGCATATGTATTTGTGCTTATAACTACTTAGAAACATTTAGATATTAGTACTTGTGGGGTTTTTTTATGTTTTATCTTCAATAAAGCCCCTTGCTCTATCCAGTCACATGAATTCTCACAGAGATGTGAAGTTTGACTAGTTTTGTTTCCAAACACAAGCAAGTTATATAGTGTCATATAGCACTGAGATTGCTATTAACAACCTAGCCAAATTTTTGTCAGACTTTATTCCCACTGATGTAACACACACACACACACACAGTTGGCCTGTAACTTGTGGCCTATCAAAGACTCATCAGCTGTCAGATGACGATTTAATAGTATTAATATATCATATGACCCTGCCTTCAGTAAGTGACTGGAAGTGACGGCCGTGGAGGGTGAGTGAGCACACGTTAAACGACACTTTTCAGGCTGAGACATTCTATTGGCCAGTGAGTCAGTGTACTAAAATGAGTGCAATTCATTTCCTGTCAAAAATTTCAGGGCAAAGACCATACAGCTAGTGCAAGGGAGAATGTGAATTTGAGTTCCTATTTTTAAATTGAGGAACTTAAACACAGTTCATATAAGAGTGTTTGCTCTTCAGCTGTGCTCATGTGTTGCGGAGTGGATACACACACATTAATACACACACATATGCAAACACAGACAAGGATAAAGCTGATTAAGGGCTTTTCTGGACCAAACTGCTGAAGTTATAAATATTGCCTGGTCAAAGATGCTGAACCTGCTATTTAAATCTCTGAGTGTGCGCTAATGTGTGTGTGTGTGTGTGTGTGTGTGTTTCTGTATTTGTAGGGAAGTCATGTCTATGTGGACAAGTTCTAAAGACTTGAGCTGATGAAGTAGGTGATGGAAACAAAGATATGTATACATTTGTGAGGTTTCTGTGAATAATGAAGGACTGGTATTAACTATTAAATCATAACTAGCACATTGACCTATGGGGATCCACAGGTTCTAGCAACAGAGTCTCATCCCAAGTTGTCAGTATTTGACGCTTGGGCAAGAGGTGTCGAAATTTGACGCCGGGGGTACCCCTTCCGCGTCAGTGGGATGAGACTGGGCTGGTTCTAGATGTGGTAGTTTTTATGTTGTTGTGTATTCGTGCATGCTGTACCGCATTTGTCCAGCTGTCGCCGCCAAAGCATTCTGGGTATAGCAACGTGATTGTAGGGCTATTGTATTCCACTAATATCTCCCAAAATATTGGTCCTGCCAACTTGTTGTCTTTTGCTAATCTGTTCCTTGACCAAAAATACATAAGTACTCCAAACTGCAGCAGTCAGCTCTTTACAGATTTTATGTGAATCCCCAGACACAGTCACGCAGGCATGCACACAGAGGCCAGTTGGCTTTTATAATATAGATACAAAGGATGAGGACCAGGTTTAGTGCAATGAATCTAACAGTCAAAGCAGTGCTCTGTGGAACCATTAACAGGACTCAGGAAGAGTTATGAATATAGACACAGGCCATCCTACATGACTGAAACCAGGACCCTAGAGGTTCTAACATTATGTCAAATATTTCACACTTTATGAGCAGGCAGCACCTTTAATTTAGTCTCTGTTAGACTACACTGTCGCATTTGAAGAACAGATAGAGGTTTGGCTTGGCATTATGGTCTTCATCCTAAACATTTAAGGGGATGTAATTACAGACATGGAATATAATTTAATATTATTGTTTTCATTAGCGTTTAATCACCATAAAATAAGAACTTTTGTGTCTTTATGACCTTATCTTGAGCTGTATATATCTACAAAAGGAGCGGGTGTCCTCCATGGAGTCTGCCATGTTTCTAAAGCTCCTGAGAGGGTCATTTCACCACTCATTTTTCCATTAGTTGGTGGATGTTATTTAAATAATGTCCTCTTAACGAAAAAGGCCAGAAGAGACAGGGTGAACGCTGACACAAACAGTGATGGTGTGTGTTTTTAATGGCCACCTTGATCTTGAGAGGTGAGACACAAGATTAAGGCAGTTTAGCCTCACCACAAAATTAACCTTAAATGGACAACCCTGTCTTTTTTTTCCCCCTCATCCCTGAAAGAATACACCCCACCACTCAGAGCAAAACAAAGTAGCCTTTTGTTACACACAACTAGAAATCTACTCAACTATGTCAATGTGAACATAACATATTTGTACTCATTGTAATACTTGGCCCACTTCATCTCTTTTGAGTCTGTGTGCTTCTTGTCTTTCTGCAACGGTAAGCTAAACACAACACATATAAGCCTTTCTAGATGCACAAAGATAAAATTGATTTTGATCTTTTCATCTGATTGCCAGTAAAACAGCAAGCAAATGTATTTCCTAAAATACACTTCTGTAGCTGCTTAAATCACCACAAAAGTTTTCAACTCGACTGAAATTACAAAACAAAACAAAAATAGCAGTTACATTTCAAATTGCGTGCAGTCAGTGGAACATGTCAGCTGCTGATTTCTTGTTTTCCTCAAGGCTTTTACTTCATTTTCTGCAGCTTCTGGCCGGCATTTTGCTCCTTGGACATTTCAATTCATTTCTGTCTCTACTCTCTCAAACTCTGTTCATCTCTCCCTCCCTCCCACTCAGAAATCTGCCAATAACAGGGTCTCTGTGCTGCCTTCACAATGGAGCATTCTGTTGCCTAAGCAAGTACACACACACACACACACACACACAGACAAGAAGGAAGGAAACGCATGGTGGGGGCCCACTGCTCGAGTCTAGTCACACACTCTACAACAAGTGCTCACCTAATTATTTTGTTTGTGTAGTTGTTATGGGCACCTCAGATATGTTGGCGTTTCAGGCTTCATATCCCCTTCCAATTTAACACGTACACACTTTCTCTGCGGTTGATCAGCGGTGGCTGACATCAGGTTCAACGCTTCATATTCTGCATGTGTGTCTATGTCTGACCATAACAAAGTGAATTCTAAGAAAAAAGGATCAATAAATAACACTAAACCACAACCTACACCTGACACAATTTTACTATATATTGCACTGATCTTAAAAAAAATAAAATAAATGTTTTTACTAGCCAAAGCTGGAAAAGGAATAAGTCAGAATTTACAGCAATGTCTGATAATCTCATCCAGTGTCCACGTTTAAATGTCCTGTGTTACTTTTACTCTAATGCAGATTCCTCTCTCTATATGTAGTCACAACAAGCAATATCCTGCCTACATTCTGATATAATTAATTACACATTACATGCAATTAGCTATTGATACTGAAATAAGAAAATATTTAATTCAGCCTTTTACTTGTAATCCTTCCAGTTTCACATGAAAACAGATACAAAATATTGTTGAAATTTTATTGAAATGCATGTTTTTTTGTTTCATTTTAAACTCTGAAGAATGACACACACAACTTTTTAATCTTCATGCAAATCCATATGGATTTACAATAACAATAACCTGTCTTGATTACCAAAAGCTATAGGTATCCATCCCCCCATTTCTCTCTTCTCCTGTGATTTGTTAAGTAACTTTTTAACTAATTTAAGCATTTATCTAACCTTTAAAATGGTCAGTGGACTTGCATCTTTACAATGCCTTTCTACTGAGATGGTAGTGAAAGCCTGTCACATTTACACATACATGAAAGCACATACATGTAAATGTATGTACATTTGGGGAAGCTGAGCATATTTGTTGCATTTTTTTCTGGTGGAACTTCAGTCACTGCTTGTTGTTTACAAGACTTGAGCTGCTCAACAGTCTGTGGTGGCTGATTCTTGTATTCATGATGTCAATATAAATTCAGCATGAGACAGATGTGGACAACAGGCAGTACAATTCAGCATCTTGAGATTTCGCCAGATTCCCTGAATCTCTTTACAATACAATGTAAAGTATACATGGAATAAATCCTTTGCAATTTTGTGTTGAGAAATAGTATTTTTAAACTGGCTGACAATTCCTTCAAAAATTTTGACACAAAGTGAACCACACAACCCAAACTTGTAAAGACTGCAAAGATGCTCCTTTTATACCCATTCTCTTCTGTTACCCATTTACTGCTAATTGTGGCATCTATCGGAACAGTGTTACTAGTATATTTACTTGTACATGGCCAATGAAAAGTCTAACAATCTTTTTGTCAGTTAAACAAGGGTTCATATGAATAAATATATCCCAAGTTTTAGTTATTATTATTTTTTATTTGTTTGTTTATTTTTTGCACATACATACTATTAATCAAAGACATAATAAAACAGTAAAGGTGCAAGAAGAGGCAGAAAGCCTAAAATGGCTTATTTTAAATCCTCCACCTTAATAAATACACAAACATTAAAAAAAGTTATGAGATTTCCATAGTCCATACAAATTCAGAATTCTTTAAATTATTTGTAGATAATGTCCCAACTTTTATGGGTTGTAAAACCTCACAGTATTCCATTATTATCCTGAATGCAAAGAGATCGCAAGTTCATTCACTGATAATAGAGGTAAAGCGAGCATATGAGTCATAATGTTGGTTTGAGTGTAGATCCAAAAGGGAAGTGCTGCATTATAAAATGCAGTGCAGTGTGAACATGAAGGCTAGGGTGCAAAGGCTTCACCCAAATTACTAAAGCTGCACTTCAGCTGTTTTGGAAAAATGGAGGGAACAGCATAATTTACCATTTGCACACAGACAACAGCGGCTCTGCAGTGTGAAGCTTTTAACTGAACCAAATAGTCACTGTGGGACTCAGACGCTGATGAGCCTCTGCCTCCACTACTAGTAACCAATAGCACATATTTCTAACATTGTTGATTAAAATATTAACCCATATCAAAGGCTTGACAAGCATTGAAATCATGAAGGGAAAACTACTTTTGTTTGCATTTCTTTGGACTTTGAACTGGGCAAATGGTGCTGGCACTAGGCAATGAAAGTAGATTTGTCATAAAGAATAATCAAAAATCACAATTTGAGGTCCCTAATTAAGATTTTTGAATTAGAAAGAGATGATAAAGATTAAAAAAAACAATGCGCTGATAATTGCTGTATGCGCCTCACTGCAAGACCCCTTTCTTACACTAAAGATGAAATTATGCTTCATGATGAAATATCAAAAGAAATCGGATAAGAAATGCTCTCTGCTATCTGACAAGAGTTTGGGTGGATACTATAGAGAGATTTTCAGACCCTCAAGACCCTTCCAACAGGGTGTGTTCTTATAATGATATCTCAAATTCACACACACATCCACACAAAGGGAACATGACTCATACGGCCAGCACTAGACACACTGCTGCTTTCAGCCCACTTTCAATTAGAGCTGGATAGTGACTCAGTCCTACCAGTAAAGAAACACATCTGAACCATGTCCTCTAGCATTTCACAGGATTTCTTTACGTTTCCCATGCCAGCCCACTACTAAACCACCGACAGTGTGTGACCTAAGGCACAACGTGTAGCAAAGTCTATTATTCATCCAATAAAGTCATCAATCTGTGACAAAAAGCAATGTTTGACTTGAGTGAATATAGAGGTGTGGGTGTCATATTTCTCTCTTGTGCGTTCCCTTTGTACTCATGTCAGTTGATATAATCTGTGCAAACTGTGCATACGACAAACTCATGACAGAGTCAGCTCTAGCCTCCCTCTACCTTGTTGACTCACATGTATACCATAAATGGGTCAATGGAGATTTCACCTCAGTGACTGACCACACTATGCATTACTTCTCACAGATTTATTTTAAGTCCTCAACCAGAAAGATCAGACTTTCCTATATCCGTTAATAGTGTAGTATTGAAAATTACTGATACATGCTATTACAGGCTGGTCTATGTCTGCTTCCTAATCTTGTTCTAGCTTTAATTGCATTCGGAATGTTTTCAAATAATTAGTCGACCCTCATAGCCACAAATGAGTTGGATAAAATAGTAACAACCCTTCTTAAAGCTGCAGGAGGTGGAAATCAGTGGTGAAAAAAGACAGAATGTGAAAAGACAGACTACACCTCTGCAGTTCTCTTCTTCGTGCAAATAAAAAACCTAAATATAAAGAAAGATGAAATGATACCATTTGATGCCTCTTAGGAAACATGATGCAAACATATTACTTAAGGGAGCTGCAATGTTGCTTCTGTTAAGAGTACCAAAACAGAGAAGTAACATCATGTCTGACAGAATCAGTGATATGTGGAAAAAGCTGTTAATCACAAATTTAACTATCCTTCCTCCCTGAAAACATGCAAAACAGCTTAAGTCTTGTACTGGATAAATTATAATGAAGTGAAAGTTACCGGTAACTATGCCCGATGATGCAGTTTACATGTCACACATGGAAGATCTAACCAAACACAAATCAGCTGCACTAAGGATGCAACTAACCCTTATTTTTCCATTTCAAAAATGCTTGATTAATCACAATAATTTCATTTATAACAGGTGAGAAAATGGGGAAGAACATTTTATAAAACCTACCACAATGTCCTCAAATGTCTTATTTTGTCACAACACAAAGATAATCACTTGACTGTCACATATGGAGAAAGAAACCACAAAATATTCACATTTAAGAAGATGGAACCTCAGAATTTTAACAATTTTTATCTTTAAAATTACTCAAACTGATCATCAGTAATCAAAATAGCTGTCAATTAATTTACTGTAGTAGTCAACAAGTAATTGATTAATCGTCACAACTACACCAGAAACATTAAGCATGCAAATAGAAGTATGTTTTAAGATTCCAGGAAATGACTTATAACATGTTTGTATTTGTGTATTTAAAACATATTGGAATTATTCAGTATGGTGGATATGATCTACGTGGATCTATGATCTCTGATGGTCTGGTTTGGTACGCAGACATCATTTACTGTGTCGTCTGAACTAATGAGATGCTTCTCTTCTAAATTCATTATGGAGTGACTCAATACCATGAAATCACGTGATGGTTGAGAAGGAGCATGACAATGTGAGAAAAACAGCCTGAAATGTGATGGACAAAAAAACACATAGACAGACAAGGACAATTGAACCATACATGAAAAACATAAGTTTGAACTTGCTCAACTCAACTGTGGATGCAGAGATAAAAACACAGGTTGAGGAGTACAACTAAGTCTGTGTCTTGGTAAACTAAAATGCATAATGATGTGCAGTGTATAACTAATCTTCACAGTTTCTCACAGGACAGCATTATTTGTTTTTGTGTTACTCTCTTAAGTGATAAACCGGAACCTTTATAAATACAAAAATAGGTTATTTATTCATTGATCCGAGCACCTTTAGATGGCTTGTAAAACACTGCAGAAGCCTTATCCTATCCAGCACAATATTGTGTTTAGTCCGCATGTGAGTTTTCATGGTTCAGAGGCACTACCATTGACTAAATACTGCATAAGCCACTGTGAAGGGTCTAATAATCATACCAAACAACATCCTATTTTTATACATTCAACCCACAAGCAAAAAAGTCAGGGTACATTTGTATTCAAAAGGAAATAATTGCAAACACAGGAAATATAAAGACTTTCATGATTTCCACAGAACTTATCTGATAGCATATCTAAAGAGTTTCACTCTTGATCAGACATTTTAGGTGTAAACATGCAAATGAACCCCACCCTCAGTGTAAAAAAAAAAAATCAAAAATAACTGAGAAACATATTTATTTTCTAAGATTTGTGAAAGATATGAGCAGCTGTAGGCTGTGAAATATAAGCAGCAGTATATTTACTGCAGTTACAAACCTTAGGTACTTTAACAGTTCCATTTTTCTAAGTTTATAATTCTGCACCTCATCTTAGGGGCAAATACAGTATGTTTTACTTGCTTAATTTGTTTGACAGCTTTTCAGATCACAATCTTCTTACCTTTCTTTTCCAGTGAAATCCATGCATCAAATATTTGTGATAAACTGAAGGATTGAGCATTACTTTATGAGTTGAGGATACTGTATTCTCCTCCTTCTAATGCTTGATAACCTCTTTAAAAGCCTTCATATTACAGAATATGATGCATTTCTGCAGATTAAACTACCAAACAGTAACTTCTGAAATTAATGACTCAATCTTAAATATCTAAAATAGTAAAATGCAACATGTATATTATCATAGCAGTGGTCAAATCAATCCAAAAACATGATATATAAACACTGAACGGCACCAATTTACTGCACATTACATTTTTTTTCATAATACTTAAAAGACTGAAAGAGGATTTGGAATGGAGAACTAGTAAAGTGCAGTGACTAATTCCGCAGTGTTTTAACAGTACTTTAACTTAGGTAATGCACCTTCATGTGCTCCCCAAAAGTGTTGCCACCTGTCATATACCCACCTGCACACACAGTCCAGAAAGTATGGGAAAAATTCAGCTAAGGATAAGTTCTCTTCCGAAATCATTAAATTAATTAGAAAATCTTGATTGATGACCAAAACACCCAACTGGCTTAAGAGTAATGAATTCCACAGGGGATAAACAACCAGGAATTCAGTCAGTCCGTTTCCTCTAAAGCCCGAATAAGACACCTAATAATAGTTTACCATTAGATAGGCACGGCTATTTCCTCTTTTTCATTAATTAGTAAGCTGGTAAAAGCAGAACTGGAGTCATCACTTGACGCTGTATTAAAATAGATGTCTACTTTGTGTTCCTTGGTGAATTTACATGACTTAAGTGCTCGTTAGCTAACTAGCTAACAGTGAATGAACGTTACCAAGACAACACAGTTACATTTTACGTCCGAACCACTGTGTCCTTTTATGGGCTTTAAAACAATGTAAAGTTAGTCTTTTCATGGCACATATTTACTACGTTTGTCTTAAAAAGTTTCACATGTTCACAGTGCCCTTACCTTTTCAGTTGTGTGCAAGTGTCCAACTCGGTGAAATGTAATGTAAGTGTATCTGAAGTTAATATAACACTCCACAACTGCGACGCCAAATAGCGGATAACATTTTTCTCACGTATGAAAACCAGCAGCAACAACCCGGAGGCAAGCTATAGAAAAACAGACACCCTGCTACCGGTTAAACCTTTCACAATAAGGAGTAAAGTGACGCAAAGTTGTTGTTACGTTTTACTTTTTGCTCAAAACAACGCACCGCCTGCGTATTCTCTACTAACTATTGCTAACTTGACGCTACGGTAATTGCAAAAACTTCCGTAAGTCCGTCATGTGACCCCAGAAAGAGACTGGACAGCCCAGGCTTTTTTCATGCAAATGTCCCTAAAGCAAATATTGTCCCTCCAGCTTCTTCTTTAATCCTCTGTCATAATAATGTTTAGCAAAAAATAGACAAATAAATGAATAAAATCCATGGCATTTACTGATCAGCATTCACTGACTTTAAGTATTACAATATGGAATATATTTACTCTGCTACTCTGTTTACCCTATAACCTCATCAGGTATTAAAATAATTCAGCACTGTGATCATCAAACATATTTTTATTTGTTTATTTATGGAGGTTGGTGCTGATGTGGCATTCAAATGAGAGTTAAAAACCAACAAATCTGACACTTGTAAGATCACAGAAGAGCCAGAAGAGGGCAACCACTCACTGTAAAGACACCAAGACTAAGAGACTGACAGAATCCAAAAAATATATAGCAGTAACGACAAAATAAGGTCAGGAATGCTTTATTCTGTCTGAATTAATCTTTATGAATAAATACATAGATGGCTTTTCAGCATTTTAAGGAGTTTAGATACATGAAAAGTGAGTAAGGTGTAGGCTGTCATGCACTGAAAGTTGTGGAGCTGCATTATTTGGTAGGAGATACTGTGATTATTTTAGATAATATTGACATAAATCCTTTTTTGGTTATCAATGAAATATCCTTTTTTTATTATTCAACCTAACAAACTTGACCTTTTATTGAATATCAACATGCACACCTGCTGGTAAAACTGAAGATTTTTTGCTTATTATAATTGCAAAGACTAAAAGTGTGGTTGTGTGTGTGTGCATCTGTAATTTCCACAATCATGCCATAGGTTGTGGTGAACCAGGAGAGCATCCCACTTGTGAGCTGACACAGATAAAAGGATTGCATTTATTATTGTGCTCTGTCAGCCATTTAATGTTGTGTGCTTGTGTATATTGATGTGTTGCATTGCATTCGGGGGGGCGTTTGTCTCAAAGACCCAGGAGCCTGAGTAAACAACAGGCTATATGACAGGCCAATGACTTGGCAATGTGTTAGTCATTATACCTCTAACCTGGGGCAAAGACTGAGGGATCAAATGAAAAGGAAGAAGAAGGTGGTAAGTGGTAGAGAGAAAACCAAATGTAATTTTTGAAGAGAGAAAAAGCAGCAGTGAATGCAGAAGAATGTAGGTGACTAGAGGAGAGACTAATAAATCAGGGACAAATGGAGGTGAACAAATGAGGGGCAAACAAAAGACAAAAGTGATAAAAGATGAGACTAGTGAAGACCAGAGTGAAAGGACAGGATGGATAAAATTATTTTAAAAAAAGATGGCATGAAGAAGATCAAAATAGTGCAGAGAAAAGGACACGCAGCAGGTGAAATATAAGCAAAACAGAGCAGGGTTAAAAAAAAAAAAAACAAAAAAAAAAACTAAACAAAAGATGGAGGGAGAGGGAGCAGGAGAGAGGAGGAGGTGGGGCGGTGATGAGTCATCACCAGTCTATCAGCGCTGGTGGGCCGGGTATCTGTGGGGGTGGCAGTGTGACACATATGCAGAAACACACACACGGTGGGATGCTGGCCGTCACGCTGCTTATATGTCTCCTTCTGCTTTGGGGAAAAGGCGGATGGAAGACAATACAGAGATGCTACTGGGACACACAGTTCACACACTCATGCATGTTCAGCCCTCCCCCGTAAACATAATGATGATGGCTGACCGAAAGGCCTCATTAAGGCTCCGAGGATGGATGGGTGGTTATGTACAAGGGTAGAGGGAGTAATAGTCAATACAGCTGTGGGGAAAAGGGGTAGGACTCAAAGATTGTAGTAGGTCTTTTTTT
>JAPTGW010000006.1:19045220-19055354 GCA_029814545.1 Apogonichthyoides opercularis
GATATGTAAAAAGGAATCAGATGCTTTTGAAACACAAGCAGGGCATAAATGATGACACAAATTGCAAAAAGACATGCAGAAAATCAGTGGTCAATGTTCATACAATCAATTGGGAAAAAAATTTGATAAACTCTGTGAAGACGCCTTGGAAATGTTGTCCCTGAAGGTAATAACATAATTTTCTTCTTGTGCCAAAGTGCATCAGGCATTTTTCTAATTATTTTTTTCATGTATGAGTTTTTTTTAAACAACATTGATTATATGTGACCGTGTGTTTGCCTTTTTTAAAATATTTTTGATAACATTTATTTTAGGAGAAACAAGTGAATATTTTTAAATAATTGGTCTTTCTCACACTGTTTAACATATGAGGTCGACTGAGTAAACATATCGATAGGATGAGAGTTAAAGATGTAACTACATACAAATGAATAATGTGTAATAATTACCTATTAGAAGGTATGTAGCGAGCGGTGCCACCACAAAGCCTGTGAGCGCCTCCTGCTGCTGGTTGCCAACATAGCAGAGACCGGTCAAGTCGTCTGCATCCACCAGCCTCATTATGAGGATCACAATGGTTTTTACTGCTGGGATGGCCCAGGCTGCTATGTGGAAGTAGGAGCTGTGCATTTCAATAGCCTCATGTCCCCACTTGAGCCCGGCCGCCAAGAACCAAGTTAGAGTCAGAATCACCCACCTGAAGGAGAGGAAGTGAGAGGAGGATAAATGTACAGATGTCAGCAGCAGTTTAATGGTCCAGACAAACCTCAACATTTAACAAACGTTTGATTTACACAAGCTGTGGTATTTTTTTTTAGTTAGCTTAATTATGAGATAAAACCATGCCAATGCCGCGTTACGCAGGGCTGTGGTTACATTTCAGGAAAAGTGAGGTCCTTGGGTTTTTCACCCTGTTAATTTTCTAAATGGGAACACTGAACACAAACAGGAAACTGAGGCCAAAGTGAAAAGGAAGAAAAAGTGCTGTGACAGCGGGATGTTTCCACTGCAATTGACATGCAGAGGACACTCGAGTCTAATATTTAGAAAGACTGCCTTTGTGTGTGGAAATTAATCCATCTAGTAAAGGGTTTATGAGACAGGATAGACAGTTTAAAGAAAACAGGATGCAAGTCTTGTGTTCCAGTTGTTCCACCAAAGTGCATTCACAACAGCTGATGACAAAGGTAAAAGTGGGACAAAGATGTAAAAATGCTCTGTGTGCCTGTAGATCAGTACTGACCAGAGTGAGGAGGCCATGCCGAAGAAATAGAGCAGGAGGAAGACTATGGCACAACCAGTGCTCTTTAACCCTTCTTGCACTAGAATTGGTACAGCTGCACCATCTAGGTCACAGGAAACACGTTCCCTCCCCAGAGTC
The DNA here is from genome assembly GCA_029814545.1 of Apogonichthyoides opercularis. Classification (NCBI taxonomy): domain Eukaryota; kingdom Metazoa; phylum Chordata; class Actinopteri; order Kurtiformes; family Apogonidae; genus Apogonichthyoides; species Apogonichthyoides opercularis. Next base: position 19,046,602 of record JAPTGW010000006.1, read on the forward strand.
AAACGTACCTGCAGGGACAAATTCACACAATGGAGGAAAAAGAAAGAAATGAGGGGTGGAGGCTTTTGTTAATCAAATAAAAGGAAAGGAAAAGAAGCATTATCTGTTCCACTGTTAATCGACCACAGGCTGAAATGATGATTCTTACCAGGTAGGCAACACTGTAAAGATTACAGCACATAGACAGGAAGATGATGGGCCTTTCAGGGTAGGAGAAACGCTGCGAATCCAACAGGAAAGTCAGAACTGTGAGAGTGGTTGAGAGGAAGCAAAGCACAGCCCACACCGCCATCCACGCATCTGTGAAGACTTTGGCCCCTCGGCGGTAGAGCCCGCTGTCGTAGCCACACTGCAGAGCGCAGCTATCCGTCTGTTTCAACCAGGTGTACTGATCAGGGGCAGATCCAAGGGCCTGACACTCCTCCTGGTCAGGGGGGTGGCGGACAGGGTGGTAGGCGTCGACCTCATCCCCTGGACCCTCCATACACATGTGGTTATGGTCATTCTGAGGTGGGAACAGGCTGCAGTTGAGCACCTGGAAAGGAGGCAGGATAGGAAATGTTGACGATAAACAATGAGTGTGTAATGTTTTCCACATGTGAAAGTTATGTTTCCTGAAGCAGGATCCCTTCTTGTAACATTGGCCAAGTTTCTCGACTCACCTCGGGCCAAATGAAGCCAAACTCGTGCAACACTGGAAGGCATTTCCTCTTCACAGAGAGACACATGCTTCCACATGGACCGATGGGGATAGGAACCTTATCTGTGCACATTGGCACATACACCGAGCACAGGAAGAACTGGAGAAAAAGATAAAAATGGTTCGGATTGAATCAAGTTGGGCATTTTGTTCTCAGTGTCTGGACTGATTTCTGCTTGGAGAAAAGGGATGACAAAAAACAAAAAAAAAACACAGAAGCTGAACTGATCATGGTGCAGATATGTTTGTATTCATGCATGGGTTGTGGTTATTTAAAGACAGGATGCAGAAAACGTACAAGAGTAACATGACAATTAAAAAAAACAGGATATTAAAATGTTGTAACTGTAGCTATTGTTTCCTGTGAGCCTATTTTTGTATGAATTTTAACAGAATTACACCTACTGGATAGCTACACCCTGCACTCATACATGTAGATCCTCACATTACTTTTCCATACCACCCTACTGTTTCCTCTGCCTTTACTCTATCTGCATTGAATCACCTTTCGAGGGATGGGCCTCTATTTTCATTTCTAATAAGAAACTCCACAACCCGAGTCAAGACACCACAGCCAGCACTAACCTGCTTCAAGGTTAGAGATACAACTGCGTCTTTAAAAACAATCTGTGGACTTAACAACAGTGAGGGCATGTGCCATGTAATGCTCCATAATCCTCCCTAATCCGAGGATCAGTTTTCTCTGTCTCATAGCAATAGTTTTGAAATAGATATGTTAGTCAGATACTGAAAAGATTGAAGTCACATTTGACCGTTTGAGATAGTGCTGATGGGAGGGAGGAAACGCTTTATGCAACCTCTGGGGTTACAAAAGGTTGCAATTTTAAGTGATTTCATGCTTTTACAGTGAAATCTGTTTGAAGCACAAGTGTAAAATTATGCCAGGCTCATGATATGAAAATACACAGAGAAGGAAAGTATATTTCTCTCAGCTACCTTCAATTAAATGAAATAAACATTATGCTCCAGGAGGTTTGATAGAGTAGTAGAAGGTTGTAAATACAAAAACGTGCAACAGTAGACTGCCATTTTCATTTTTAAAATATCAAAATATTTATTGGGCCATAATAAGAACAAAATGTCTCGGGCTTGCAGCCTTGATCCAGCGATAGAGAAAATCCCTTCTCGAAATCAGCTCTTGAACGCAGCCCAAATGAAACATGAATTCAAGAAGGGTGTTGAGGTTGAGAAATACAGTAAATACACTGGAAAAAGTTATCTGTGTTTTATTTTCAATGAGAATTTATTTGAAAAGTAGATGATTAGGGGAGAGTCACTGCACTATAAAAATCACAACCACAGCTGATCATTTGTACAGAAAGGAAAAAATAGAATTTGTGAGTCACTGCTTTGTGACAAATCAGCAGATAAAATGTTTTCAAAAGATGACTGTACTTGATAAACAGGCTTTGTCTTTTGATTAAACAATGATCTCATCAATAACTTCAGTGGATTACTGACTCCAGGGAAGTATGGATGTTGAAGGGGGACTTCATTAAAACCCAATTTCTAGCACTGTTCTCTGATCAGTATCTGGGCTGTAACACGACATTATCATAGTAACTAAAGCAGACTGTCTGTTGTGGAAAAAGTATTATGTTTCTAACAGTGAATCTTTGTTCCCATAGTGATCCAGAATTATTATTGTTCTGAGAAAATTAGGTGGCATTAAAGAAGTTTTGTTTCTTTTTACAATATTGTTTTTTTTTAAATCCCTAAGATGTAAAATGTAATGCGAGATAAAGCAACTGCTGATATTCGTCTCTGCTGCCAGTGACAGTAACGTAACGTATTCTGGGTATTTTGTGTGACCGTTGGTAATCTGAGCGCTGTCACTTCACAGCTAAAAGCTGCTCTGGTTACCAGTCAGGAAGCCTCCCATTAGAGCAAATGTTAGGGGATATGGTTTCCCTTTCCCCTTTCCTCCCTCTTTAGCAATGTGTGTCTGTGTGTATGGGTGGTTGTGTGTGAGAAAGAGAGAGGAGAGGAGGGGGGTGTCAGCTAATCTTACAGGACAGTTTTCAGCTGGAGCAGGACAGTTTGGTTTTACGCTGCAGTTGCTCCTTGTTCTGTCGTTCTGCTTCACACACATTTCTGCAGCAATGGACACTTCCATTTCCTCTAATCCACCAAAAATTTCCATCACCTGAGATGCACCAGTGTATCAGCAACTGCCTTAAAATAACTTCATTCAGCATCTCTGAACGTGTGTTTTCTGTGGCGGTCTGACTGAGATAGAACACACATCATTTCATACACAATTTCTTCCACTGCCAATCACTACTGCTTCAAAAACCATCCATCATCTGAGTTGTGTCTCATTCTTATAATAGGCTAATGTAAAATCTCAGACATAAACAGGACCAGTCTAATTTTTCTTACATGGTTCATGAGACAAACAAGCAGCATTTGTCTTAGGACACTGAGGGCACCATTGTTAACAGGAGGACAGTACAGTATATAGCAGTGAAGACTCAGCTGTTGCAGTGTGGGGCATGAACTCAGAATGTCAACAGACAGAGGGGGCTTTTTCATTGAAATTAGAGGGACAGCTTGGCACAACAGGAAGGCAGCCAGGAAGGATGGGACCCCCTCCATTTATAGTATTTTAATAGTATGGGAATAAACCTACATGCTCCTACTATCAGTGGCACCATCAGTCTGAGCAGTTCTCAATAGTCAACTATTACTGAGCTCCCTGTCATGTGCTCTGGAACCACGACTGCTGTCTGCTCTCTCTCTCTCTCTCTCTCTCTCTCACACTCACACAAATATAGCAGACTACCTCGATTTATCCATGCCTTTTTGAGTCCAGGATCAAGTTCCTAAATGTGTGCATGTGCGTGTAACAGCTTGACTCTATGCTTTTAATAACGCGGCCTAGACTCTATTCAATTCTACAGTAAAAACGCAGATATGGATATGCGTTCCGTGCGTCTCACATCAACCATCGGTACCTTGAGTTGGCTGGAGCAGCCGTACTGTATGAGCGGCGTGAACGTGGTCAGCTGCAGCTCCGCGTCCGACTGCAGCACATTCCCGACCAGATTGGGCATCTTGGTGACGTTGTACCCAAGACCCTGGCACATGCTGATCCGGATCGGGTCGCAGGTCATCTCCTCCACCTCGTCGCCGAACGCCTGAACCCCGACCAACCCGGACAAGAGGAGCAGGGCTGCCCCGGTGAGCGACACCACCATCCCGGGCATGGTCACCACCGCGTCACGGAGCGGCTATGCGCTGGAGGTGTTTGCGGTAAATATTTCCTCAAGCGCAAAGTTGGGTCTGGAACGCGTGTTTAGTCCAGCAAGCGTGTAGTCCGTGCGTCTCGGAAGCTATAGTATCCCACTCCGATCCATTCAATAGATTTAAAAATCCAGAACGCAGCAATGGATCACCTACAGATCTGTGCGTAAAAGGCGCACGTATTCATTTAAAACCTGCCAGATTAAAAGCATACGTCTGAGTAAATCCTCTTTCTTTATTCTTTCTTGTATTGTTTCCCGTTAGTGGCTCCGTAGAGAAGCGCAGCCTAAACACAGCGTTGGGGTTTTGCGCCTACTGCCTACAAGCGTCCGGCACTAAAGTTTATTGTGTCTGTGAGGAGAGACTATTTTGCCCGTCCGGAGGAGAGCCGACCAATCCCTGCAAGAGAGTTGGGTTTCCCTGACCAACCCCTGACCGGGAGGCGGGACTCGGGGAAAAATAGGGGAGAGAGCCTCATCTCCTCCCCTCTGTTCCTCAATCTTCTCCCCTTTCCCCCTCATCTCTCATTTTCTCCAATTTCTTCTGCATGTTGCCACATCCCTTATTTAATTCCCTCTTATATCCGTTTTTTTTCTCAATTATGTCCTTTTGGTTTAGTCTTTCAACTCCTCTCATCCTGCAAAGAAAATCAGACATTTTCCAACAAATTTTGACAATATCCAGAACATGTAGTTACACCAGCTGATGTGGCTTATATATATTTTTATTGGCTGTATTTTTAGAAAGTATAAGCATCTGAAAAGTGAATTTTTCTTTCAGTGTGTAAAATGTGTATATGTGTATTTTAATGTTATACTTGAAGTCCTTAGTGGTCTTTTAAGGCCGTCTGGAACCTCACCACAGGTTCCACTCCCCTTCTCTAAAGCCCCATCAGCTCTAAGTGCTCATGACATTGTAATTGAAAGTAGGGCCTTAAGTGATGCTGAAGCATTGGAAATCTGTTTTGCATTGCAATGAATGCACATACTGGACAGGTTTTGTTTGCTCGTGGCACCCTGGGAGAAGACTTCTCTTTTACAGCATGAAACTTGCAGTGAAGAGTGTTGTTTTGGCTTTTCTGTGTTGTGTAGACCTGGGTGAGAAAGTGCTCAGATTTGTTGCACACATTTAAGAGGTAAAAAGCTCAAGTAAGACTTAATATGTGCTTTCTTTTAGGTGATGTGTACAATTCAGAGACTGTCTAAACAGCTGCCAGGTGTAATCAAACTCAGCTTACGGGGAGGATGGACAGCAAAAATATACAAATGCAACCCATGGTCCAATACTCTACTTTTCCTAGAGTGTAAATTATAGTGATTAGAAGTCAAACGTGACACGGTTTCCATATTTAATTCATTCTATATTTAACCTTTAAGTGATTTCTGAAACCAGACACTTTTTCTGGTTATGTTGAACAGCAAATCAGCAATAAAGTTTTTTGTGTTTTGACCATTTAAAACAACTGAAAATGGGCAAGATAACTGCTCTGACATTCCTTACATGACCCAAACACACGCTCAGATACACATTCATCTCCCACGCAGGCATAAACAGTGAGGAAGTGCCTCTGGACCTCAAAATATGTGCCTCTCCTCATTTCATACCTAATCTATTTTCAACTGACTGTAGATGTATGAATCGGGCAAACATGAGCAGAATCAAAGAGCAGAGAAAAGTCCTTACTTTGTGCATTTGTTTTATTTGAACAGAATATGCTGAACTGGAAACAAATGGTGTCGAAAAACTCAAACATTTACACATTTTAGGCGTCAGTTCTAATCTACTTTTCTCTTTGTTTCAACTGGGATGCTAGTATTAAGTTTCTGTAGGGAGGTCCTGTTGATAAGCGAGTCATATAATTGCTCTTAATATGAAAACATTGGTAGTTGGTTTGGCTTGTCTCATTGTGTTTCAGTGCTTTCTCTCCTAGATTATAGTGTGATGTTTGACTATATCCACTGTGACAATTGATTGGCAGCAGCAATGACCTCCCTCCACCCGGCCACCCTACCCCCAACACACACAGCATCCCCCTCTGCCGCTCTTTGGCTGAACCCGGGGTCAGGACCCCAAGTAATTAGCACTGAGCTGAAACAATAGAGTGTGCCCTGGAGCTGATGGTTATCAAGGGTGGTGTGTGTGTGTGTGGGTATGAGCATATATGCATGAAAAAGAATGAATGGATGAGAACATAAAATGGAAGTGAAACTGAACCCACTTGAAAACTGCTATTTACAGACTTGACTGTCTTTTCAGGTCACTGATTGGCAGCACTGGAACTACTTAGGCTACTAGAATAATTTAATTACAGTTACGAACAATGACAAAAGTAAAAGTCAGGAGAGTATGAACTGTGAGGCAACAGCCCATTATCGGCGGGAGCTCCCAGCACACTCCATGCCCTCTGTTTACTTTCACAGTAGAGTGTGAATAGCAGGGGAGAGCAGACAACGTGTTGGAATTGACAGACTAATGACCATCACACTGACTAGATAATGACCACTAAGCCATAAAACTACTGAGCTAATTATCAAAGAAAGGGTTTCCCAATAATATTTATATTCCTCAATTGACAAATGGCAGGTCAGCAAATAAGACAGAAAAAGACCTCACTTTATGAGATTCCATGTTACATCTGTCTCCGGCTGTTCATAATAAATTATTTTCGTACGTTTGTGTTGGTTTTGATGAATCCACAGGGAGTATATTTTCTGGCCAGTGTAATTCTATGCACAAACCACTTTCTGACCAAACCGACAATCAGCTGCAGGAGGAAGTCGGGCTGCCAATATTCGCTTTGGTGTAAGCATAACACAAACATTTATGTTGACCAGTTAATTGATGGTGACTGCGAGGCAAACAGCCTTTGCAGCCTTTCTGGACACAGCAACTACGCTACCAAAAATATATTAAAAAATATGACGTGCATAGTGGGAAGTGGTATGTTGAGGAGGGTTCAGGAATCTCAGTCGTGCATGTCACCGATGGTAACAGTCAGACCAGAGACACTGATAATATGTTCATCCGTAGAGTGTTTCAAAACATTCCATATCAGTTCTACATATTTTTCTGGAATTATCTGTGTTGTAACCTTTGAGGGTTGGCGTTTCATGAACTATTTTTAACCACGTAAACGCACTGAGACACAGATGTGTAACAACATAATCAATTCCAGTCATTAAATTAGATTTAAAAGCTACATATTTAGCGTGAAACCCGTGTGAGAGTTTGTTTTGCAGTCCACTAAGGCTGATTTCCACCGCTGTAGGCCAAGCAAAAATAGTCAGGGCTTTCTAATTATCTATGCCACAGAGTTTCCTCCCACACAACGTTCATGTGATTCTTTTTTCTTAGAGAAAACACTCAATGGTCTGGTTTTCCTTTCTAAATTACCCACCCTTACTAACATTTTGATGGTTTAATGCTTAAGAACCCTGCCTTTGGAAGGACATGTGCCCTGCTTGGCCTGGGCTCAAACCTCCCCACAGTCTTAACCTCCCTAATCCCCACTTTGCATCACTACCACCTTTGTTTCTTCCATAAAAACTAACTTAACACCACCTTCATTCTGTTTTATCCAGTTGTATTACTAACATTAGAGATAAAGCCCTGCTTAAGTCAGTCTCTGCTTGTGTAATGTCTGGTTTAAAGCATCAATCAATTTGATTTGTGATTAATAATGAGGTAGTCTGACTGCAGCGGACAGCTGTAGTCAGTGATGCTAAAATCAGTGTGAACAAGGACTCTATCTGTTTGTAATGATGTAATACCAGCTGCTCAAAATTAATTTAGAATATGTGATGCCTCCAGACTATTTCATTTCACATTTTTTCTTTTTTTGTCATAGAATGCAGCAAAAAATGCACGTTGCTTTGCCAAAATGATAATTACAATTTTCCACTTTGTTTGTTTTGAAATTCCTTCAAGTTCCTCAGAACAAATTCATAATGGGTTTACATGGTAATTAAGGAACAGCATCAATGTCAGTGTCCTCTTGAATCTCAGTCTACTGTTCCCTTACATGTGGGGCTCTGAGCTCTACCCCTGCTCCTCTCTAATGAATACATAAACATGCTGGCTTGGCCACAGTCCTGTAAAGGCTAACTTGGTCTTGCTGTGGGAGCGTAACCATTCTAACCTTTCAGCTTGGCAGGCAGAGTGAAAGGCAGTACCTCGAGGACAGAAAGAGGCACACAAGTGTATATCAGTCACCAGATAGCATCTTATGGCTCACTGCCCAATCCCCCAGTCCTTGAAGTGTGGTATTAATAGGCCTGCCAATTCCTTGGAATGGTGTGTGAGCATAACTGCAAATGTTCTTGCATACAGAACTGTGTATGTGAAGCTATTTGGTTTTACTTCCATGAGTTTTGTATATATATTTTTTTACCTTCTTTGTGTGAATGCAGGTATTTGGATGAGTGGGAGTGAGCGTGCATTATGTCATGAGTATGTCATGAGAGGGTTGGGGGAGAAAAGAGTGGGGGATTTCTACAGGTGAGCAGGATCACATTACATTGCTGTAGTGAACCACACACATGCAAACACTCTTAACTCTTCACTGCCCTCTGACACATCTGCCATCTAATCTGATAATAATTTATGGGGGGTTAGGGGGCGACGCATGGATGCACAGCAAACTGAAAAATAACTATTAACAACTAGAACTGCTGTTATTAGTACAACAGCCCATAACGACTGCTACTCCAAGTACTAACAGTGGATATACTGCAGCTGTTGGCACCAGCAGTAGGAAACTCTACCTTCAGTCTTATTAAATCAGTCA
>JAPTGW010000006.1:19819129-19831353 GCA_029814545.1 Apogonichthyoides opercularis
AGTATGGTTTCCGTTACTATTTACACAGTAGTAGAGTGCAATTCCATTGTAAAGTGTCCGTGTTTATTTGGTTTGGTTCAGAGGAGTCACGGCTCTGGGATAAAAGCTGTTCTTAAACCTGGTTGTGTGGCTGTAGATGGCTTTACAGAGTATAGAGCTGCTGTGTGTGTTCGCACCGCCTTCTTGGCGTGCATTTGGATACACACAAAGAGATTAATAATAAAACTAAGCATTCAAGGACAGTTACCCACAGCAAGAAAATGACAGTCAAATTCTCCATTTAGAGAAATTGTAATAATATGTACCATCCTTATCAGCGCTGTGGCTTTTTGTGCAACCATATGTGCTGGGTGTATGTGAAGGTGTGAGATGTGTGTGCCATCGGTTCTCACTCCGTATCTCTCAGCCACCACATCGTCTATGCTGCGCTGCTCTCTCTCCGCCTGCTCTTTCATCCTCTGGTAGCTCTTCCTCAACCAACTCAGACCACCATCATTCACTATTGCACCTGTAGGCATAAGAAATACAGAGAATAGTTATCCTTTATATCACATATGTGCAGATTTTCACTCGAAATGAGCTAAACTATAAATTTTTCCATTCTCTCATTTTCCAGAATTAAAAAAAAAATCTGCAAAAAAAAAAAATCAATAGAAAGAATTTCTTAATAGCAAAGTAATAAAAATAACGATGTAATGAATATTGTGAATTAAGATGGTGTGGGCAGGTACAGTTATTACTTATTTATATAAGCAATTTGTCAGTGTCATTAGTCATTATAAAATGTCCAAAGTTTAATAAACAATTATAGGTATGAGAAATAACAGAGTTCATATTAGGAATAATAAAATTATCTATTTATTTCAAGGCACAATATGTAATATTTTTGCAAGGCAGGACAATTAATTGAATAGATATAATAATATAATATAGTAATATCATCCTGTGCAATTATAGAATTGCAAAAAATAAGATGATCTACCTGCAGAAACGGCTGATACAAAATTAAAGTCACAACATAGTTGTGTATTTAATGAAAGTTTAAGTTTGTATGTTGGAGTTGAATAATGTACATATTTGAAAATTAATAATCTGAGCATTCATTTTCCTTCATGACCAACCCACATTTTCACTAAATAAAAAAGCTTTATATTTGTGAAAAAAAGTGTAAACTCGGACAAAAACAATCTTTCTGAGTATTAATTTAAGACCCACTAGAAATGTAAGATGGTGTATATGGCTGCAGAGAAATTGTCCTCTGCCTCCATTTAATTTTTTGCTTTAGCTATACCTTTACATCACTTTCTCTTCCTTCAGCTTAGTGTACTTGTGTGCTGCATGTTTGACTTAAAACATAAAACTCAGGGCACAGCACGCACTGGGTAGAAGACACCCTTCAGTCTAACAAACAGACCCCCTGGACACATACTCTATTCATTTAGAATATTTACAGTTTCTACTTCACAACCTTTTCTTGGTAAATCCCTCATTATCACTCTAAATCTTGCTTGATCAGTGCTCTCTCCCTTGCTCACTAATTGGAGAGGTGGGGCAAAGATTGAGCAGCCTCTTTGCAAATAAGTGAGAACTACTGCAAATGTTACCTTCACATTCATTCTGAATGTAATAACTAAATATGCAAATATCCCTCCAGTGTGTCTCTTTCATGAAAAATTTGTGAAGCTGAAAGATCTAATTATGAGCAGGCCTGTGATGTCCTGTTATCTAACTCTTAGAAACAATTCAATAGACTGGGGTAATTTCTGTAATTACCTTTTTTTACAGCTGTGCCAGACGTATCCTCTGGGGGCAGACCAGTTCCTCCATCCTTCCAGTAAGGGTTTAGCTCCAATTTGTGGAGGCCAGCCTGCAGAGAGCACAAACACACACTTGAATTGTCTTGTTTTTTTCCCAGAAGCACAAAAGGAGCACAAATGATCAAAATCCAGACAAATAACACCCTACAGGCATCAATGTGTATGCTCACACAGCAAAAAAAAAAATACTTGTGGCCAAGAGGGGACACCCTCTGTTGCCTGGTAACCGCACAGTTGGTGAAATGAAGAGACTAACTGCCAATTTTTCATTAAGTCTGCACTGCATGCACACTCCCCCTCTTACATACACAAGTAATTTCACATTAGGAATATGAATATTAGGAATTTGAATAATGCACCCATGTGAATCAGGCAGATCATAAGCCCTTGTGTTTCACAGAAAAACCTGCCATGACTAGAACTGATAAAAGAACTAGAAATTACACAACAGGGTGAAAAAATAAACAATAAACACCCACACACACCTGCTGAATGGCATCAGCCTTGGCTCTCTCTTCCTCTTTCTGTCGTTCTTTCTCAGCCCTTCTGTCTGCAGTGGATGTGGTTCTCATTGCCAGGAAGTCAAAGGTCATCCATTCATCTCTCTACAGGTTGGACACAAGGAGCCAGGATTTAAACAATGACAAAGAAATGTACACACATTTAGAGGAACAAAAGGTGACTTATGGACAGACTAGAACATTAACTATCACCGTTCTCTCACACGTAGCATCTGCAAATGTGACAAACACCCACAGTTTTAAGATGATCAGTGAGGCCGGATCAAAGCTTTACCTGGATATTCTGGGCTGTGCTGGGGTTGTTCTCTGTGGATTTGGACTCCTCAGGAACCTGCCAGGCTTTAGGAGCCTGTGCCAGAGGCTGGGCTTCAACCCACTCATTACCAGAATCCTGACACAAGGAGAGAGAACAACAGGTAAGTGAAAAAAAAAAATGAACAAGTCAACGTTTTCTAAACAGTTCAATTTCATATGTTTCCCACAAGGGGCTTTACACTTTGTACCAAAACAGTGTGAGAGGTTCATCGTGTCAGTGTGAAGAGGGATTGAAGAGATAATAATCAAGTAAGTGAAATGTACTGCCTTGTTGTCAAAGACAGACCTGCTAACACTATTCAGCTATTAACCATGAATACCTCTGGGGAAAACTGACTGATTTCTTACCTCCGAGCTTTCGCTAGAGCCATCGTTGGCTTCTGCTACTCTTTTTTCCTTCTTGGCCCTCTTCTTCTCCTTTTTCTTTTTAGATTTCTTTTCTTTCTTCTTCTTGCTCTTCACAGATGATTCCTGTTGGAGATTCAGTTTCCAAAGACAATATTATTGACAGTTTATTTATGACAAACTATTTTTCTCCAGTTTGGTTCATGTGGCTCATGGATGACAAACTCAACAAAGGTATGTTTCCACAAAAAAAATAAAAAATAAAAAAAATAAAAAATCAACACATCGTTCAGTATTAATGTTCATCTATATTTTTTTTTCATTCACTCAACGAAGCACACGAGTCAGAAAAATGTGTCCAAAGTTAAATATTTCATTTATCAGCATTAATTATCAAGAGACACCAAACTAAAGTAAAATATTAAAATGTTTATTACCATGATTTAGAGGGGTTAGCGTTTCATCCACATCTTTCATTAACACCTAAAGTCCTTCTTCCAGGACAAATAACTATTTAACATGGCAGGCCAACTAAATATTTCTAATACCACATTTGGTCATACATATGAAAAATGAGAGAAAAACTTTAATACTGTTAATAGTAGTTGTACATGTTTGTTTGTTTAACCTCTTCTATTTGCTGCAGTCGTTGGTTTACTTCAGGAAGCATCCAAGTGTCCTCCCCTCTCTGCCTCTTCAGCTCCTTCCTCCTTTCTTCTTTCTCATATTTTTTCTTAGCCTGAAGGACAAAATGATCATGAGAAAGGTGAGAAAGAGCAACTAAATGGAAGCATGTATAAAAATTGAAGGGGGAAAAATTTGCACAGAATGGGTTAAATTTCGGCATGTCAATAATATCAGGCATTCATAATAGCTCTCAAAATATAAAAATCTCAATATACTTTTTTTTTTAAAGACTTCTTGTGTCAATGTCAGTATGGCCTACTGAAATAAAAAAAAAAAATCTATTTCTGACACATGAATGAGTTTACATAACCTGCAACTATACCACTAATGAGTTTTGAGATTTATAAATATTTGAGCTATAAAACTCGATGTAGTGTCTCATAAATGCAACGGAAATCACATTTACGAGGCTTTCTATCGAGTCCTTTACTAGAAAAACTACATTTCACTCAATGACAGTCTTTGCTTTGGCCCATAAAACCACAGGTGCTCTGGACAGATAATGTGTTTGCGTCCTCTAATGCACATCGACACAATGAACACAAGAAGCATCTCTGGTCTGTGTTCGTACGTGGGTCAACATGGCTGAGCAGCAAAAAGATAACGCACGGTTCAATGACTGTGTACATATGGGATTACAACAACCGGGCTGCCATAATCTTTAAACTGGACACAGTGGACGTTTGGCCACGGGTATAGATGTTGCCACGACATAAAACCTCTGTAAAGGCGCAGGTCTCCTATCTGCCTCAACAACAGTGTTTACTCTGCAATTTCCTGTCTGCAGTTTAACATTGTCAGGGTAATGCGAATACACAGCGATGTAGCGTTAGTTAGCTTTCCGTCAGAAAGAGAGGGGGGTGATGACAATATACAATAGTAAACCATTCACTTCACGGAAACCTAAAACTTATCGCAAGACAAAATGACTGCTCTGATGCTATGCTTATGTCTCTAAATAAGGTTGTTATAACGTTAGCCGTTAGCTTACTTAGCTTTTGAACGCTCAGTCGGATGCGGCAAGAATGATGTAAGCTATGATAAACTCCAAAGTTTTAAACCCATGATAACATGCACATTTGTTATATTAAAATGTCATCGGCCGTACCTTTTCTAGTGCTTCTTGGCGTGCCTGTCGCTTACTTTCCTTTTTGTCTTCAATGCTACTCGCACTCTCAAAACTGATGTCGTGCGCCGCCATGACACTGTCGTAAATGTTATCCTCGGATGTCGTAAAGTATTAGATGTAAACAAACGACGCTTGGTGGTTCTTGTAGTTCAATAAGGCAGAACTGCAACAATTACATTAGATATGGATGTGTTTATGCACTCATGTGTACTCACCTCCCAAACATATGCTGCAAGATGATTAGCCATGAAAGCATAAGGTTATTTAAACCTCTTTTCATTTGTAATCTTTCTTTGTCTTTATGTCCAAAGGAAATTATATATATATATATTATATATAAGGTATCTATTTATCTATAAATAATATCTCCAGATTTAAAGTCGATCAGTGTCATACAAACACTTTTTTTATGATGCTTTGACCACCATAGTGGGTTAAAGGGTTAAAGTTCAAATGTTTCTCAAGGCGTCCACAACCAACTGTAGATTTAGTGTTCAACTGTTGACTGGTGAGCAAGGAAATAGTTAACTAATGCTACTGTAATAGTGGTGAAACCTCTTCAAATATCTAACAAAAATTGTGTCCTGACATCATACCGTTTGCAAATTTTCTTTCATATAAGCCTCACAGGTTGGAATACATCATAGTTATAGTAGTTATGCATGATAGAGTTCTATTTCATTACTGATGGTTTTACAAAACAGAAAACAACTGATTTGTGTAAGTAACCAAAGTATAAAGCTTAACTAAGTTATTCCAAGAGGTTAATTATTTTTAGTTTGTGGTATAACCAACAGAAGTTTCACTGAAACTCAAGAAATATAGAAGAAAATAAATATCTGTGAAAAATCTCACAATGTAAATATGAAATAATAGAAAACATCCTCTTTATTGTCATTAACAGCTATGTACATTAGGGACCATATATAGTGAGAATGAAGTACACAGGGGTCTGACAAGGGGTTGTGATACAAAAGGTCCATTAGTGCGATGCAGGATAACTGACACAATTCAGACCAAGTCTTAGACTGACATGTCCAAGTCCTTAGCAGCATATTAGTCCTATCACACTGCCGATAGTGGGGAAAAGTATATTGTAAGTTATCAGTTGTGCCTTAAGTGTTTAGGAACTTTATTTGTTGCGTGTTAGTATTTTTCCCCATGTCAGTTTTCTGATGGACCCTGTGGTTGGAAAAGGCCCTGAATGAAGAATGAATGTCCTTCACTGACTAATACGGTTTCATTTTTGACTAAATAATGCAACAGTTATTCACAACATAGCATTTTGGTTTAATCAGTAATACTAATCTAAATATTTTCAACCATGAATCTAACTTTAAATCTGCTCCATAAGTCTATAAATTATGCTTTGATGGTATATAAGCAGTCATTTAGAGTCAACAGTGGTTTTCTGGTGTGGAGCTGAACCCAAATTTGGTGCTTTGTCAGTCAGTCTGAGCTGAATGTTCAACCCATGCCTACTTGTGAAGTCAGGCAGTAGGCTATGAATCTGAATGTTTTTAGGTATTGTACAGAGGTCACCTCAAAATCAACCAGAATGCAGGAAATGACATCTACTGAATCCAGACCATAGCCATGTTTACCGAATGTAGTTTAGGTATTGTCTATACAAGTGGGAAACATGTAGGGGAAGCAACCAATCAAATTAATTCCAGTGCGCCCTTATGTCTAAGCCACCATCTTGTGTGGTTGTGTGTGCGGTAGAATTTTGGTCACAACCACCAAATCTCACTCCAAGGGTTTTTGAAAAGTTGGCAGCCGTGTTAGTGCATCATGTTTGAACATAAGCTTCTTTCATGATTTTACATGTATCTGTAGAGTTCTAAAACAACATAAATCACTGGTACGTAAGGGGAGGCATTATCTCAAATAAATGTCTATGAACTTTAGTAAGATTTTAAATGTCTTGTAGTGTGTAACATTAATACAAATCCCTGGAGGTACAACTACACCTTCAAGGTTTAATGACTTTCTCAAATGTCACTAAAAAATTTGCTGGCAGACTTAATACATATATCGGTTTCTCACACAAACACAGTCTGCTGACATTATTGTGCAACAAACTCTCCACATATAACCAGTCTGCTCAACTTAATCAATAAAACAGTCAATATAGCCACCAAACCGCCTTTCACTCAACACTACACTGTGTGTTTGACTGCATGGGTCCCAAAGGATTGAGAAGCCTCAGGGGTAATTTACCAGGAGCTGCTGACCAATTACTAAACCTGTCACAGAGGACCTGTAACAAATAATCAAGCTCTACTCTGCCACCATCAATATCCTATTATCCTACAATTCATTCTGCCTTTGCAGCTGTCAAGTAAAACTCGCCTTGTAAATAAGGTGTAGAGTCAAGCAAAGCTCAGTGTGTCCCAATTACCAAAATAACTTAAAATCAAAATTGATTTATAGTCCTATGCATCCCGCTGTTGGGATTAGTACAATTAATCTGGATTTAGTAACACGGATCATTCAGCACTGAAGCAGCAAAAATAGGCGTTTAAAAATCCTGATAGTGATTCCATGTCTTGATTTTTATTTAATGTAGTCTACATGCAAAAAACTGATCAGGTTATGATCTCTAACCCTGAAGTTCTGTCTGTCAGACTCATAAAAGAGAGGAAAGAAAAACATCTTTTTCTTGAATTAAATCCCCCATAGGCTGAAGCACCATGTTACACCATGACCCTGTAACTCGAAAAGGTTGGGCACACACTGTTTACGGTTTAGTTACACCTCAGTGGATTCCAAGGAGACACTGAGAATAAGGACAATTAAAGAAGAAAAGCACTAAAGTAAGAGAGTAAAGCAGGTGATCCACTGTATATGTCTTCTGAGGAATCAAGAAAAGTTTTATACTATTGGTTCAATTTACAGCAGGAATTTTCAGTCACACTACATTTTACAAATTAACCAACAAAAACATTTACAATTTACAGATCATTTTATCAGTTTACTGTTAAATGTCCAGACCTAATATGAGCTTGTGTTAAAAATTTGTATTACAAGTGAGAAAACAACAATAAGAGCTGTTTGTAAAATCATTCCATTTATTTTGTGTTAATTTCTTTGAGAAAATAATTAAGAGTCTTGCATATACTGACTCACATAAATCATATTCTAGTGTCCCAACCTGTATTCATGATTGTTTTTTATCGTATGTCTCAACCACTTTTTCTCTCAGTCTTTCTCCAGAATGACACACCAGTTTCCCTGGTCATGATAGCTGCTCTGTACTTTAACTCCAGCCAGCTGACTACACAGCCGCTCCAGCTCCCCCTGCTGGAAGACATGGTAATAGCGGTGAAAGACAGGAGCTGAGCTACACTTTGGCTCTGACTCCAGACAAGAGCTGGATGTTTGAGTACTGTCGCCATTGGGTGATAAGTCTGTGCTCTGAGTGTCATCGCTGGTGATAATACCCGAGTTACAGTCTGATCCAGAGACAGGACTTATTTCATTGGTCGATCTTTGGGATGTGCCAGAGTTATCTGAAGGCTGTCTCAAGCTCTCATTCTTTTTGTTTTTCTTCCCACCCTCTCCTGACTCTTCTCTCCCCCCTCCTCTTTTCCCATCTTTCAGATGCCAGGGAACCAGCAGGTCCTGAGTGTTGAATGCTGTGCGATTGGTGTGCACACTAAGTTTGCCATCAGTCACTTCACTGGAATGAGAGACGTCATCTTCAGGCGTGTGTTTCTTTTCACTTCTTTCACTGTCATGCGGACCTGATTTCCCATGAGTGTCCTGCCTGTCCTCTGATGTGTTGACAGTGAGGCTGTAGTTTCCAGAATGGTCTTTGTTGGACTCTTTCAGGTACTTGGACTTCTGCTTGTTGTATTCTTGTTCAAAAGCCCAAACATAGATGAGAGTACGACCTCCAGGCTTGAGGAGTCTGACTAGTTCCCTCACTGCAGCCAGTCGACGCTCCTGTAAAAACATAACACAAATGTGAAAATACAGATACACTCTCCCCGACACTAAAAAAATCTCAAACAGCCACTGATGTTGGACTAAAAAAAAAAAATGCATCTCTGGTTTATAGAAAAGGTCTTATTCTTAGTGACCAATAGTGAGCGATACTTCATTGTATAAAGAATCGCATATCCATAACCTCATTTAGCTTATTTTTCGAAGCTAAGAAGTTCCATTTGTGGCTTCTCAGTCTCCTGAGATATGGTCACTGTAAGACTTTTGATGTGCTGTTGAAATCTAGTGCTCCCTTTTCTTTTATAAGAGCTAAACATCTTCTAGTATAACAGCAACATTTGGTCATTTTCAGACAACAGAAGACCTCTGTGGCACAGACCTAGGAGTAATTCATTGCTAATGTTAATAGACAATGATGGAAATAATTTATTCATGTATGAGTAAGACGTTATACTGATAGAACTGTTTTGTTGAAATGGAAGAAACGGCTGGAAGCCCTAGAAGTGAAATATCATTTGGACTTAAGACATTAGCTGAGGAAAATTATTCCACATATCGATTTATGGAAAAAATATAATTTGTTTTGGCTATTAATGCTGTGTAGAAATAAATTATTACTGTGTTTGAAATTGGTATGGACTATTCTTAATGAAAAAAAGCAAAGAAAATTGCTTATCAACTTGGCCTACATGTCTTTTTGTGGATCCAGCAGTCCAATAAAGGTAAATACACCACTGTCAGTATAGTATGGTAACTATATTTCTGTGTCTACACTATATACCTCAGTGGAAAAGTGATGTATGACAGCTATAGAAATGCAGGCGTCGCAGGAGGCTGTTCTCAGCGGGACACTGAGGGCATCAGAGACAAACACCTGGAAACCCCTCTCTGCACAGATGTCGATGAGAGCGTTGCTACGATCACAACCCACCTAATAATAGACACAGATGAAAGAAATGATGGAAAAAACGAGTATTCAAGATGAAGACTCACAAAAGCGATAAGTAGAAGTAGAGAGGTCACATGGTACAAAAAGCACAGTAAAGAGGACTCAATAACGGAGTTAAAGGAAGGATAAAATTATTTTAACACATCTCGTCTCAGACATGATTCAGGCTTTGTCTGTCACATTCTCTCTTCCCATAAGAGATAAGAGGTGATAAGAGTGAGAAATGGAGCGTTCATGTACACACAGATGCATGATCAATCTGTTACTCACAAGTACACACACAAAAAGTCAAACTTTCTCAGATGAACAAGTTAACAGTGAGAATCTGTATGGGGAGGGGAGACAAGATGAAAGAACAGGCATAACACATGGAAGTTGTGACAAGAGAGTAAAAGAAAAGAAAAGAGCAACAGACAAATACAGTTAGTGGTAAGAGAAACAAAAACAGGGTCAATCCAAATATTTGATGTGTATGATCACAGTGTTTTCTGTAATGATTGATGATGGTTATGGCCTGAGTCGAGATAAGCAGCTTACGCACACCTTCAAATCCCAAACATGATTATCCCGGTGGGCTAACATAAACGGAAAGTTGAGCATATTACCATGGACACTGAGCTAACACAAATAATGAGGTGAAATCATAGTGAGTGGAACACAGGGCTCAGTATAACAGTGGTTTAAAATAGGTATAATGTTTATTATACCCATTAGTGTATTATACACATTAGTATATATGTAAAGAATAAGAGACGCTTAGCTGCATAAAATATTACCTACTGTAGAGCCAACATGACCAGCAGTCACACTAAGAGGTAAGTAAATAATAAAAAGAAAAATGCAGCTTTTTGCCTGAGGAAGCCAAAGTCTTCTTCCTTGTTCGAAAGAAAGAGAGAAAAAAAAGAAAGAGAGACAGACAGAAATAAATAAGGAAAGAAAGAAAGAACCCTGAGTAAATATGACAGAAGTATAGACAGGATGTGACACTCACAGCCACCACATGTGGGTTGACACCCAGGTATTTCCCATTTCCACAGCCCACGTCAGCTAACACACTTCCAGGTGGTAGCGAGGACAGAAAGTGGCAAACCCGAGGCCAGGGTGAGTGGCGAGTGCTGCTGAAGTGGGTGGCGATGGCGTCGTACACCCGGTGCACGTACTCTTCCTCCAGACGGGCAGCATCGGCATGGCAACAGGGGAGTGAAGGTGTCGATGGGTGAGATGGTGAAGGTGCTGAAGAAGCTCCCTGACTGTCACAGGCAGAGGGGAAGGCTGGAGAGAGAGAAGAGAGGTCAAGAAAAGGGTTCAAGAATGAGGGTAAAGTATTAAAAGGACATATAGACAAACACATACATGTGAATGAAGTCTGACCACTATACTATGACATCCACTTTGATCAGATATGCGCCGTTAAGTTAAGATTAATGCTTTATTAAGTGAGTTATTTTGTTGATTTGCTGTTCTTATTTCATAAACGGTATAATCTAGTCTACACTCATGTCTAACTAACATCATCTAGACAATAAAAGAATGAGTATTTGGTGAGAATTTGGTATCAGAATAATTGATAAGACAGCCAAACCACTGTCAGATCCCTCTTGAAGTTTCCATTCATAGATACAGCAGCACTGAAATAAGAAAAGTTAAAAAACTATAGAATCGGTGGAACATGGCTTCGTTTGTGGATGTTAATCGCACAATCCTGTGGGAGTTGAAAATAAAAACAATTTACCTAAAAAGACCTAAAATTGTTTAATGTTTAGTTTCTGCTTTCATTACTCTGAATTCAATGTTGTTTGATGGTGATCCAGATTTTTTCACCGATTCAGTCAAACATGTTTTTGTGTTGGTTTCTATTTGTTATTAAACTGCCCTTTAAAAAACGATTATCTGTCAAACACTGCAAGAGACCACTCCTTATTTCCAGACCTGATCCCACTGAAAAACCTCTGGAATATGATCAAGAGGAAGTTGGATTTTCACAAGTCATCAAACAAAGCTGAAGTGCTTGCATATTTATGTCAGAAGAGACACAAAGCACTGATGTGAAAGACGCATGGAGAATCTCAAGACACAGTCACCCACATACTCATATTTAAACTTTTATACATTAAGAAAAAAAAAAAAAAAAAAAGGACAATCTTTTTTACAATAATCTCTCACCACAGCGGCAGGGTTCATGTCTGATCTTGCGAAAAGTAAAGGAAGTACGTGTGCTCCTCTTGCTCAAAGTGAGGTTGCGATGGCTGACAGGATCAGATGTTGTTGAAGGGCATTGTGGGTCAGAGGCCGGCACCATGTCAAACTTCCGAGGTGTAATCCTGAGATAAAGATAAGAGTTAGGAAAGTTCTGCGGTACTTATTGATGTCAGATACAAACTGTGTGTGTGGATGAGCCATTCGTGACAAAACCCCTGAGGTAAGGTAAGGTAAGGTAAGGTAAGGTAAGGTAAGGTAAGGTAAGATAAGATAAGATAAGATAAGATAAGATAAGATAAGATAAGATAAGA
>JAPTGW010000006.1:19879593-19890575 GCA_029814545.1 Apogonichthyoides opercularis
AAGAGGTACGGGACACGCATGCACACACAAACATTCACACACACTCTTACTCGTCACTCCCATATGCTGGTAAACCAGGTAAGTTCAGATGACAGTGACGCAAAGGGCATTTCAACCATATTATGTGGCAGAGGATGCCATAAGGGAAATGTAGAAGAAATGGCTCTCATCAACCATTCCCAGCACCTGGAAAACCCCATCTGCCACTGTTCTACAATAAGCCGACAGTGGAGACCGAGCTGATTATTATTATTTGTTTTTATTATTTCCTTTTATAGGTTGATGCACAAGTTAAGGTCACAAGTCTTAAATCATACACGCCATTACTTCCAGTGGATCCATGCGTCTTTGTGCTTCTGTCAGTACTCGTGCCTTTTTATCGCTACAGTCTTTGTCTTTTAAACACAAGCTTATACTGAGCCCACTTGAGGGTGAGGATTCATGAGGCTTGACTCGGTTGCATGCTGGCAAAAGCCTACATCCGGACAGCGCCTCAAGAATCCGAGTTTGGGATTAATGTGTGTGAAGACTGTGTGGGTATGCAGATTCTTGTCGCTTTACGCGGGTTAAGCTTACGTCTTTTCTCCCCCTCTCGTTTCCTCTGTCTTGTCTTATCCCCGACCCTTTCCACTTCACCTCTGCCTCTCAGTAAGAACAGGTTATCTTCAGCAATGAATCCAGTCTACAGCCCTGTTCAGCCCGGCACCCCATATGGAAACCCCAAGAACATGGCCTTTACAGGTAAGACCGACTCCCCCGGGCCATTCTAGGCCAACTCTCCCACACTTGAAAACTTCTATAACTGTCTTTCCAATACTTTAGGTATGAAATTTTCAAGTCTGGCCCCTGAAGCTAAATTTCATCATTTCAAGTCCCACTGACGACATATTGGCACTGGATTGAGTTGAAATTTATACTGAACATCCAAGAAACCCTAATGATAGTTTTCAACAAGTATCCATTTATCCATCCATCTATCATAGGCTGGTTTTTAAGGATTATCTTTGGTAACATTCCCTCAGAATTCAAATTACAAAAGGCCTTTTGATGCTACGGGAACATTTCATTAAATCGTACACTATAAATGTGTGTAATGAATTAGTCTCAGTGGCAAGTTTTGCTTTTTAATGATTGGAAAATAGTCACTGCTTTGACTGACAGGGTGCTAATGCATCCCCAGCTATTGTGTGTATTCTGCTCCACTCATCACATCTCACCTTGTGTTCAGCCCCCATTCTGCCTGCTTTTTTTTCCTGTTTCTGATGACCACAACAAGCGCACACTCTCATCCATTCAGAGCCTTGCAGCATCCAAATTTTTGAGGATAGCTTTTATTATATCCCTGTTCTTTTGTCATCTATTGAGGAAGGGAAGTGCCATTAATGGCTATTTGAGTGAACCTCAACAGAATTTAAAGTGTAAAGGGCAAGTTTAGCTTCTTGGATTAGAGAATATACAAAAATGATCAGAAACATCTTTAACTACTGTTTTAAAATAGAAACTTGTGTGTAATTTTAGCAGTAGTGGTTAGAGACAGATACAGTATCGCATTAGACTCGAGGAGAGGACAGCAGTAGAAGTGCTGCGGTAGTCATAAAGGGATAAGTGAAGTCACAGTCAGGGTTTCCTACCTGTGGTGAGGACATCAGTCTCTCTCTGAGGTAGGTGGGAACCGAGCCAGTTCTCTGTGGCGAAGGGTTTCTCACACAAAGCTTCTGTCCAAGAACAAAGATGTGACGTTTTAAAGCTGGCAAACCTTTTTAGAATCATATCTTTTTCTGTGTAAATATGACCTAAATCTAAAGATCAGACAAATACAGACCCAGATTCTAAATAAGTCACACCTCATTGTTATAACTCCGATACCACATCCAAATGAACTGATAAAGCAGCTTATAGGTTTTTGCCAGATGTAAATATTAACTTTTTAGTAATTTACCACCATAAATAAATGAACGCATGTAGTGCTTTTGTCTTGTTAGTTTGAACCCTGTATTGGGTGAAAATCTTAGTCATATTTATGCAGGAAAAAGACAAATTCAGAAGAGTTCAAAAAGTTTAAAGCACTGTTCTAAACCAGAGTTTCGAGGTGGAAATGTTGGTGCTTAAAGAGCTCTTTTCTAGTTTGTACAAGCAGCCACAGGCATTCATCGTAATAAATGAAAGATGGGTTGATGAGATGCACCAAGAAGCCTCTACTGAGGGTCGACCAGGGTCAGCCTAATGGGTGTGGAAACCAGAAGAATATTGGCAAAGTTTAGTTCACTATCTAAATGAGACAGAGACAGAGAAACCAGCTGCATGCATGTACTCTTTATTGCAGCTCTGTAATGATATTAGTCTTAAATCTGCTGCAAAACTTGTTGGAACATAAAGAGTTGTTCTTTACCTTATGGCATGTTTTTAACCTAAGTAGCAGTAATGAGAATGCGGCTTTAATTAGCTGAAGTTTTTTTTTAGCAAGCAAACTAGAAAACTTGCATTTTAAGGGGGTTGCTGTTATGACTTCAGGCATTTTTGAAGCAATGGTAGTTCATAGAAAGGCCATCCTAAATTTTTTCATTGATTTTTAAAATCACTTTGGTGGAGAATGTATTTTATATGCACAAAACTGGCTGTTATCTTTTATATGAACATAAGAGACGTAAATTACTGACCACAAGCAGCTTCAGTCTCATATCCTTTACATGTTCCTGTTTTGTTTTGTTTTTTGCCTCAGGAGTTTTAAAATATAACTGTTGATCTCTAAGCTGACCTCAGGTTGAACCTGAAAACATTTTAAAAAATGGATAAACTGCCTTATGACTGATAGTTGCAGACTCTCCTCAGATTTTTAGTCTTTCATGGTATCACAGGCCAACAACAGTTCAACCATTGAATCACAAATATGAATATAATGGTATTGCATATAACAACACACTGCATTTTCCAGTGTTTTATTTCTAAGAAGATAAGCTGGCAGGCATCATTCCACCGGGTGCACTGTCTCCCGGAGCTCATGTGCCGAGTGGTTCGATGTAACTCAGGTCAACTCATGAGCTGCTTGTGGAAAAAAATTATTAGTTGGTAACTGAAATGTTAAACAGGCACTACTTGACTTCCTCTAGAACATTTTAGGATGATTATACACTTACGAATCGATTACACTCAATCTGTTTTGCCAATTAGAAAGTTAATTAAACTGGAATTGCCTCTTTCTTTAACTTAAACACCTAACTCATCACAATAGTTGGGTTTAGTTCCAAGAGGTGTAATAACATCTGGTATGTAGTTGAATGATTTAATATAAATGTGGATTTAAGCTGAAGTCACCAGATGTTTTACTTAAATTCTTGCAAACCATGCATTGCTGCAGCTGTTGTGTTGACACACTATTACCTGTTACTAGCTTTTTACTTTTTCATTTGAATTATAATGTTGAAATGAAATTAAAACGTATATACAGCTGCACTGATTAGTCAAGTGATAAATCAACAGAGATATTAGTCATTATATTTTCAATTAAAAATGCCAAAAGGATTTTTAATTGGATCTGATGGTAATGTTTAGGTGTTGTATTACTGGTTGAGTAAAATGGCTTTGGCAAGGGGAAAATTACAAGCTGTAATAAAAATGTATTAACATGATGTATATCCCAAGCTGAGATGCACAGTAAAGCATGAGATGAGTTGGCCATCAAAATCCATGCTGCAGTGTAGATGCAGATATTTATTAGACCTGTTCATTCTGACTGTAGCTCAGCAGCAGACAGCATCCAAAGCTCGATATAGCAAAGGCTCAAGGCTACAGAGCCAATAGTCTGAGAGATTGACTGCCATTAATAGCAAACAGTGAGCCGCTCTTACATCCTTGCTGTTACTCTCATGCTTTTCCCTTCCTCTTTGTGTGGTTCTAACACCTTCATCGGGAAGGTTTTTTTTTTTTTTTTTTCCTTGCAGGTCAGCCCATCTTTGTTTGCTTGATGTGTAATTGATGACGCACAAGAGTATGTGTGGTGTGTACATGCGCATCCACGTTCACGTGTCTCGGGTGCGTTGCTAATGTTTCCGAATTTATCTCCTCCCACACCATATTGGCAGGTGTGTCTTGTGTGCCAGATTGGTGTATGTAACACGCATTCAGCCGACTGTGTTATTGGTGCAGACATTTTTTTTTAATGAGCACCATCTGTGCACATCCTGCTCCAAACCAAATAGCACCTTACCTGTGTTTATGTGCATCTGTTGTCCTCTGATGCACTTTTGTTTGGTAATCTATAGTTCTCAAATATTTCTTCTTTCATCTGTGATATTCTGCAGGCTATCCCGGAGGGTATCCTGCCACTGCTCCTACCTACACACCCAATCTCTATCAAACAGGCAGTCCTGGGTATCCACCAGGTGAGCCCTCACACACAGAAAACGTATGGTAAACTTGAATTATCCTATACATGCTGTATGTAAAAGGTGCTTTTGTAGGCAAAGAAGACTGGCTTGTATTTTGAATGGAATTGTGAAGAAGTGTCTCAGCAGTCTAAAAAGGTGCTATGAGCATGTAATTTTCTGAAATATGTTAACCTTATTGGTGAATGACAAAAAAAACACTCTTGATTAATGTGCTGTTGGGGAGCAAAAGTCCATAATGTTAAGGTCAAGGCTGGGATGATGCTTAATGCTTTACACACTCATTTTAAGTACCATTGCTGCTTTGTATTTCTGCATGATGATGCATTGAATTTGTGCTAATTATGTATATTCAACCCCAGGCAACTACATTTTCCCACATCGTAGGAACTGTTTGAACTGGATTTTTGTTACGAAACCAAAGTTGCAGAAGGATTTATGTTTTATAGCCGGATGCTTTAAGAAGACGGGAGGGGGGTTTAGAGGCTGCTTAGGGCAACCTGAAGGCAGTATGGTTTGAGTGTGATCCCAGCCTAAAGGGCACTGATGGTGAGGGAATGGGAAGAGAGCCAGTAACAGCTGCCAGTGGTCTTACGGCAGCAGATACGAACCCGGCTGGGGTTCAGTGTCTGGTCCCCAGAGCAGATGGGAATAACAGTTGTCTTGGTGCTTTCCAGATATGGTGTGTCTGTATTGACATAGACAGTTCAGTGTGGTGAGGTGTTGAACTTTACAGCCTAGAAACCGAGGTTGAGTGGAATAATTCTTACTCTATTTCATTGTCTGTATTTGGTGCAACTCCAGACGTAGAAGAATGATGCCAGAAGATATAAAATCACACATTCTGGTTCAATAACATAAAACATTAAATCCTGTGGTTCATTCGAGGTGTAATTTATAGTGTTGGTTTTCTAGGTTTTATGTGCAGATTAATTTTGCACTTACAAAAACCATTTTAAGGAATAAACACAATGTGCAAAGAGAGAGAATTCATTCTGAGTTGATGAAATATTTAACAGGCCAAATAGCTACCTGGATTGTTCAGGTTCTGAGGAAATTCTCCTGAATTTTAAGTATCTTATTAAACTGGGGTGGGTTTCCAGATTTCATGTGTGCTGCTTTTGAAGCCCCTCTTCTCGTCTCCCCTCCCCCCTCATTTTATTTTATCTTCTGGAACTTTAACAGAATATCCGGTGTGTTTCTGCAAAGCTCACCCAGCTTTGTTCCAACACACAAAATAACCCTCTTTATTGCAGCTGGTATTCACATCAGCAATAATAAAATTCATGAAAGAAGAAAAAGAAGACAAAAATTGTGCTATTTATTTCTGTTAAGATTTTATGTCCTTGACTCGAAGCAGTCTCCAGTCTATCAGCTTTGGTCTGATTAGAAACGTTGGTCAATGTCATTATTTCTCAAGACCACTGAATAGGCAAACTGTTTTCTATCAGCAGGGCTTTTGTGTAATTGTCACACACCATTGTCCTCTAATGCCCTGCATGCATGTTAGAGCAAAGAATGTGTGCGAGAGTATACACACACTCGCACACTTTCAGACACACACAGCAGCTCCAGCATCTCTTTGTTCCCTTGTCCTTGTGTGTGTGTGAGAGAGAGAGAGAGAGAGAGAGAGAGAAGCCTTTCATAAGCCAGCAGCAGCACTAGCTAGTAGCATGTTTGACCTTCAGGCTCCTCCAAGTGGTGGTTCAGAGGTACTGCACCCCAGAGAAACGATCCCTCTTAACAGCAGGCGTTAATGCAGCAACCTTACCCACATGCCTTCGATGTCCTAGACCCTGTGATCTCTCATCTGTTAAAGGCTGCTACATCTGAAACATGAGTGGTATTTCTAAGAATCACTGGCTGCTTCTTCATCCTTAAAGCGATACATGTGCCGATTCTTTTCTCTGTGTCAAGTGTTACTAGCAGCATTTTTTTAATAAGATCACAGTGAGGATGTACAAATGCAACTTTTTAAGACCAGAGAGCCTTAGATGTCTTTGTTTTTGTGAATCTGCAGCAAAAGCCATCACCATTCCTCCATCTGGTGGATTGTGTAGGAAATGCATATAATAACACAAGCATCTACATTAGACTATGCATGGGACATAGTTCAGTGTCTCATTCTTGACACAGTGATCAGCAAATGGACAGAGTGGTTTTGATTTCTAACTTTTCCCATTCTACTGTTTTTCTTTACATGTTTAGGATATACTTCAGCAGGAACCCCATACAAAGTGCCGCCCACTCAGTCAAATGGAGCACCCCCCCCTTACACCCCCACTCCCACTCCATACCCAACAGCTATGTACCCCATCCGCAGTGCCTACCCTCAGCAGAACTTATATGCACAGGTAAGAACACAGGAAAACATCTCATTCTGTCATTTTGTACACAGAAAACTATAGTTTTTGACCTGAGCATTTGCACACTACAGTGAGTATATTCACAATTAGCTTTAACCATTATTGTTTGATAGTGTTTTATTTATATTCACATTCACACTTAATAGTCTCCTCTGAAGCATCACGGTTGCTTAGCACCATGTAAACTCATTCAAGTTACATGACTAGACGCCGTAGGAGGTGGTTTTATTGTGCATTTGCAGCAGCTTGAATATAACAGTGAGGTTTCCTTTAAGAAACATTTATGGCATCGTTTGTTTTGTTTTAGTCTGTGCAAAACAAGTAATGTGCATTCATATCATTCAGTATTTTATAGACCTTACACACAGACACTGAAGTCTGTGGAGAGAATGACTGAAAAGTGTTTCCTCTTCAGAGATTGGTTACATTGGTTTTGTACAAGCACTGTGACTAAATCAAATATGAATACATTTCAGTGAATACTAAGAGTTCCTGCAGAGAGCATTTACCATTGATGATGTGATCTTTGTGTAGCATTATATGCATGTTTATTCATAACGAGAGTAATTTTTATTGGTGTCTTGTGCACCTACACAGCATCACTAACACTGTCCTTTGGTTGTCCTTTCAGGGAGCGTACTATACCCAACCAGTGTATGCGGCTCAGCCACATGTGATCCATCACACCACCGTGGTGCAGCCCAACAGCATCCCCTCCACAGCCCTCTACCCTGCTCCCGTCCCTGTACCTGCTCCTCGCAACAACGGCATGGCTGCTATGGGGATGGTAGCCGGGACAACCATGGCCATGAGTGCAGGTAGGATGAACATATGGTCGTTTGACTTTATGTTGTTGGGAGTAAGGAGCTGATTTCAACAGGGGATAATTCTGATGCATTTTTGACTAAGTATCCTGAAACTAACTGCTATATAGTGTGTAAATAAGTCTCTCATGACAAACCTAGACTTCATTGCTGTTAAGCAGATGGATTCAAAAATGGCTAAAGCTCATTGTTAATGGTCTCATTAACTTCCCAAAGGGACCCTGCTGACAACACCCCAGCACCCCCCAATTGGAGCACACCCAGTTACTGTGCCAACCTACAGGCCCCAAGGGACACCTGGGTACAGCTACGTACCACCTCACTGGTAGAGCCCATCCATCATGTGAGTGTTGGCCCCCCTGCTGTTCGCTTTTCCTCTTTGAGATGCTCCTCGCAATCCCAATTTCCTTTCCTCCATCTGTTTCTTTCTCCTCCCCCTCCTCTTCTCCTTTCTTTTGTGTTCTTCTCTCGTCTCTTTGACTAAAACAAACACTACTGCTTTACGTTTTTTCCCCTCTGTTCTTAAATCAGTCAGTAATGTGTACCTTTTCCTCTTGCTTCCCACCAGATCTGGAGTCCATCATCGTATGCAACTGCTCAAATCTTACACGGGCTCTCAATGGTAACCATGGGAACCCGGCACCTGTCTGCAAGAACAAAACTAAAGTGCAACAGTCACTTTACTATTATTATTATTATTATTGTTATTATGCGACATTCTCTAACATTTTTACAAAAGCTGCTTTTACTTTTTTTTTTCTTTTTTTTTTTTTTCCTCTGTTCATTTGCCAACCAGTCATTACCTTATTTTGTATGGGTATTTTATTTTATTTTCTCACTTTCTTTCGCTGTCTGTCATTGGAACTCCAGAAGGACTCTTGACCATCACAGGTGTCGGTTGCTCCCGTTTCTGTGTTGTGCTGGTGTGTGTGGTCCTGCCTGCTGCTCAGTTGGCTGGAAAATATCGGGCACTTACTCCTCATTATCATCTCCATCATTAGTCACTACAAAGACTTATTGACTTATGCTGCCAAATTTTTCTAACGACTAGATATCAGCACAGGGTTTTATCATAATAAGGATATTTGTTTAATTTTCCGATTATTCAGTTTTTAGTATTCTTCAGTTTGCCACACTCAGCAGAATGACCTGTCTTTCTGTCAACTTTTCCTTTAATTTGTTCTTACTTCCTTTTCTTCTGTTGTTTTCTTTTTGACTGGTTTCATCTACAGCATTTGTTTAATCTGGGTCGTCTTCCAGCTCGTAGCTGTCTGTCCGGCAGTAGTCAGTTCGTCATCCCTGTCTTTTATCCGAGTGCTAAGTCACTATGACCACAGCACTTACACATTGTTACCCATCATGCTGCCTGTCCCACTGTGTCCATATTAGCATAGTACCTAGCATACACTAAAAGAAACCATCTACTTCATGCACCATACTATGCAGGCTAGTATGTTGTGACGCTATCAAAATCCAAATCTAGCTAGAGAACATTTCGGGTTCGTTCGGGTCATGTCAGCTCGTATGTGGTTAGCGTAGGTCAATGCATTAGAAAAAATGTAAAAAATATTTATAATAACCGTGTCAGCAGCTTGGGTGGTCGTGCACACTTTCTCACACTTGCACACAAAGTATGCACACACAGGGGCTCCTGTGGTGCGCTGGAAACACAGCATCGCTTAGTGGCACTTACTGTACAGTACCTCCAGTTATGTCGTTACTGAACAACACTCGCATACAGGCACACATGAGCAAACACACACACACATACACACAGTACATGGAGTTTAGGGGG
Organism: Apogonichthyoides opercularis; assembly: GCA_029814545.1. Lineage (NCBI taxonomy): Eukaryota > Metazoa > Chordata > Actinopteri > Kurtiformes > Apogonidae > Apogonichthyoides > Apogonichthyoides opercularis. Next base: position 19,888,961 of record JAPTGW010000006.1, read on the forward strand.
TGTGCATGGCAGACACAGAAAGCAGAGAAGGAGTTTAAAGGGAATGTGTTGGCACGAGGAGCGGAGAGCAGGACGAGACGGGGAGAGCAGACAGTGCTTAGCACCAAGAGGAGCTGTAAGGGAGGAAGAGCAGGAGGGGACTACATTATCACAGTCTGTCATTTCTTTTCAAGGTGCAACACATTTGAGTTTGTCACCTGCAAGAGACTGCACAAACACGTTGCTGTTTGCACTATATGTATTGCACCCTGGTTTCTTACTGTGAGTATATCGTCTCCTCCTCATTCCTTCTCCCAGACAAGGACAAATAACCAAACACTCAAACAGGAAGTCAGCCTCTGAGTGTACACATAATGATACAAATTTATAGGATTTGTCCACTCGCATTCCTATGCACCATATTCATCCAACTTGGGGCTGTGCTGGAAGTTTGTTACTCTTAGAGGTTAAATCAAAGTAGAAGTTAAACTTTTGCCAAACATTACTATCAGATCCAAGTGGTGATGATGCAGTCTCACTCACTTTTAACTAATTTAATGTTCAAGGGGGAAACAAAAAGTCGCTTTTAGAGTCAGTCAGTTGTGCATATCTGTTTATTGGCTACACAGCACTCTCTAAAAACCCATTTAAGAACAAGAGGTTATTTGTTAAAATGAGGATAATTTGCGATGTAATGAGACATGTTAAGATGTTTATATGCCTGGCTTTGCAAAAAGACTTAGTGCAATGATCTAACACTCGCTTCGAGTCTTTGCTTATTTGTCCTCAGCTTGATGAAAAAATGGGGTTTGGCAGAGGTGGTGTTTAATATTCGGTGAGGCCTGTGGCATTTTTCAGGATTTCCACAAAAAAAAGATTAAAGTCGTAACTTCATGATCTGTAGAGTACAGATTGATATAACAAAAGCAGAGCATTTACTGCGCGGGTATGTAGATGACGTGGTTTGATATTGCAATAAAAAGAGGGAATGCCTCCTACTGTTAACATACAGTAATTATTTTATCAGCGTTATGAATTGATTTTTAAAAATGCTTATTGTTGTAATCTCTAAATATGGATTACAGGCTCTGTATGCAGCCTCCATTCAATAATTAACAGTTACTGCTAAGAGGAGTAGAACATATCAAAAAAATTTGGGTATTGAATAACTTTGTGAGGAAATATTGCACAACGTAAGACAAAAAAACTACAAAAAAAAGAAAAAAAACTTGACTATAATTTAATGCTAAGTAACAGGTACCTAGGCTTTGTAGTGCAAGAGGGAGGAAGAAGCAATTTATATTGTAATTACAAATAAAACAATGAGGTGGAGTGTTTTGAGGTATTCTTAGTCCAATGTTTGTACACTAGTAGGTTAATTCTGAAAAAAATATTGCATAATGCCGCTGTCGGATGAAAACCAACTATCTTCTAAGCCCTTAGATTTCCGAAGCCTGGATGTTTTAGGCTAAGGGTCATAATATTCCCACTGATTTAGAATACTTGTACATCATAATTCTGTCCATTAAAGCTATAAAAAAAAAATAAACAGTAATTGGATTTTCTTGCGACAGCAGTCATATTACTTGTCATTAGGATTTATTTAACCAACCACTACTTATGTCAGTATTTCTCT
>JAPTGW010000006.1:21240887-21250975 GCA_029814545.1 Apogonichthyoides opercularis
ACCTTTGTTTGCTGAAATACAGGGATATGTTTGAATTTCAACAAACCTCTCATTTATCTTTCAGCCCAGGAAGCCCAAAGCGCCAGACAACCCTTTCCATGGCATTGTATCCAAGTGCTTTGAACCTCATCTCTACGTCTACATCGAATCTCAAGACAAGTGAGCAACACACACACATACAGTAGATAGACGAGTACGTACTGTATATACATGTAAACACAGATCCAATAGGGTCATGGTACACAGATCCAGAATCAGGAGCAGGTCCTTTTTCCATCACTCATTAATTAATCTCATCCCCACCTCCATCTCTTCTTTCATGCCTTTGACATTGTCTTTCCATCTCTTGTTCCTGTACATGCCTCTGTCTCCACTGTGGCAGAAATGTTTCCCATTAGCAACAAGACCACAGACGCTGAAAAAAAGCGAGAGGGGCTGAAAGTGCTGCTCCAGCAGAAATGCCTATTTTCATTCCCACTACTTGATATTTCTCCTTTCTCTTACCCAGTCTCCTCTTTTATCTGTCATTTTTATTCCACTTTTATTGTACTTAATCTGTTGTTTGTTATCTTTTCATTTTTCTCCTGTTTACATCCAATCTGATAGTCTGTTTTCTTCCTCTTCTCTTCTGTTCTCTTCTCTTCTCTTCTCACCTCGTCTTCCTCGTTCTCCTCCATCAGTCCATCCCCTCCCCCAACAATACTGATCGCTTCTGAAAATGAACATAGTTTTGGTGTTTTTCACGCACCCCCTGCCCCTTGTTTTTTCGAGCAATAATTGCGATTTGTCTGTCCAAGGAAACAGCACTGACCTATTATCCTTCTACAACCTCATTTCAGGTCTTGAAACAGGCAATGGCCAGATCAGTGTATCCCTAGTGGGACATAGCAGGAGAGAACAGTGGCCTGCTTGTTTGGTTCTTAGCTAGTTCCAAGATTCAGTAGAACTGGGCCACACCAACTGACTGTGGACCTGCTGACTATAGTGCTGAGGACTTTGATATGCTTGCAATGTTTTTCTCTTATTTAACCTTCTGGATCTGTCTCTCTGCCTGTTATTTTATCCTTTTATTTATTGAAAGTTTGATGTAATCATATGTTTTTAATGTTTAGAGGTTTTGACTTGATTCATTTAATTTCTTTCATGTGGCCTTAATCCAACCACCTGTGTGTGTGTGTGTGTGTGTGTCTGTCTGTCTGTCTGTCTGTCTGTGTGTACTTGTGCATCTGCAGGAACTTGGGAGAACTGATTGACCGGTTTGTAGCTGACTTTCGAACACAGGGCCCACCCAAGGCGGGTACAGAGGAGGGCGGAGCAGTCCTGCCCAGCTGCGCTGACCTCTTTGTCTATTACAAGAAATGTATGGTGCAGTGCTCCCAGCTGAGCACTGGAGAGCCTATGATCGCCCTCACAACCATCTTCCAGAAATTCCTGAGGGAGTACGCCTGGAAGATCCTCTCTGGCAACCTGCCAAAGTAAGACTGATTCAGTTTTGGTTATGTTATTCAGAAATCGGTTCATTTCATATGCCTTGTACGGATGCTTCATATTTGGTAAAGTCTATCAAAACTTATCTTAGGTAAACATTGTCGATGAACTGAATGTATATTTCAAAACACTAAAACTACAAGAAAATATCAAATAAATGTTGCTGTGATATACAGAATGCTGAGTCAGCACTAATAGAATGTCCATCACTGATTTCATCTTGCTTTAAACATATACTTTACTTAAATGGTTGAATGTGGGAGGACACTGAAACCAACATGGAAGATACTTCTAGATGCTTGGCCCAAAACAAATGTGCTTGATTTGAAGTGACTGGTAAAATTGCTCAAATACGTCAGTACATTTTCCCACAAGTTGTGGGTGGTGGCTTTATTCAAATTATTATTTCAGAGAGAGATTTAAATACACGCCTGGTGTATAAATTTGTTTTTCTCCAGAAATATGTATGTTTAAGAAAGGGATGATGGTAAGAAATATGGGTTCTTATCTGTTACGCTGAGCTTCTTCAGATAAATTTATACAAAAATGTTCATCATTATCTTTAACTAGCTGTAAGCGTTAAACAAAAATTGGACACTGGGCAACACTTATTATTTTGGAATTATCATTTCATAAACAAACACGTTGTATTCTTGTATGATGATGGTGCTGATTAGAAGTAGTTTGAAACATAACATCCTCAACCCTCGCCGTGTTTGAAGGATTGGATTAGCATACTTGAAGGATCTGGAGTTGGTTATGTTGTGGCAAGAAAGCATAATACGCCACCAGCAAAAACATATCTGGCTCACTGGCCACATTAGAACTCACTGCTGGCTATAACGTACACACACACACACACACACACACACTCTAAGTTGTGCTCTGTTTCTGTCTCAGATATGCATGCATGCTAATTACATACTTGTGTGCATTCACTGTGTAATATATGCCATATTCAAATCTGTATACAAACACTCATTTAAACATGCACTTGGATGCTCTGACAGTGTGTATACTTACAGACACATGCACACATGCTTGTCCAATGTGCTGTGAATTGGTTTTGGGAGGTTTTGAAAGAGGCCCTGGAAAAGAGCTTGAGCTATGTTGTGGTTTTACCCACATGTCTCTGTTATGACGTTTATTAATGACTGGTTTGCCGTCGAAGTCTCGTCGGCGCAGCATCCCTTTACATACGTCTGCTTGCATTTATGCCTGTTGTGTCTAAGTTTATAAACATGATTTTTTTTTTTCACCTATGATCTAAAAACATACATGTTGCACTCATAGTTTTCTTAAATGTTGTTTTGGAAATATGTGACCACCTGTGATTTTCTATAGCAATTCAGTAGAGTAGACCTTCAGATGACCTCTATTATTGGAATAATAATTGTTTCTTGATTGATTTCCAACATCTGTTGTTTTTAAATGTACTTGTTATCAGCAAAACAGTTTTTTTTTATTGTCATTATTTTGAAATGCATCCTTTTCTGTATTAGATTCATAAAGTGACATTTCATGAGTTTTCTTTTCATTGTACCTGTATTTACACAATCCATCCTTCTCCCCCTCTTACTTTTTTTATCCCATCTGCAGGTCTAGCAGTAACAGTGGGGGTCTTACCATCAGCAGTCTGCTGAAGGAAAAGGAAGGCTCAGAAGCCGCAAAGTTCACTGTCGACGAGCTCTGCCTGATCTGCAGCATCCTCAGTACTGCTGAGTACTGCCTGGCTACCACACAACAGGCATGCACCCGCAAATAAAAACACAGACAGATGCATGGACTTATAGTACAACCGGAACTCTATTCTGTTGATGTACACATTTCTACAATAATTAAGCTTTTTTTAGTGTTTCTTGGGTGTTTACATGTTTATTTGTGTTGTAGCTGGAGGAGAAACTCAAGGAGAAAGTAGATAAAGTCCTTGTGGAGAGAATTAATTTGACTGGGGAGATGGATACATTCAGCACGTAAGCAACGATATTTCATTTGTAAATAAGATCCCGCACTTTAATCGTTTCATTTAATTACTCTCCTGTTTTTCAGTGTGATCTCAAACAGTATCCAACTGCTTGTTCAAGATCTCGATGCTGCTTGTGACCCCGCTCTCACTGCTATGAGCAAGGTTGGGCACATTTTCACAATCAAGTTAACATACATACATATATTATATACTATATTTACATGGTGCCATTAAACACTGCAAGATCTTCCTCCAGGATATAAAAAATGCTAGCCTCTTTCTGCCAAAAAATGATCCAAAAAAATCTCTAGATTAAAACCGTGAGGTATTTTTAGTGATTAAGTTAAATTATCAGCAGAACCCATACACTTTATTCTGTGTTCAACTTCTGATACTAAAGATTTCCTCCGTCTCTTATCTCTGCCTTCCAGATGCCGTGGCAGAGCGTAGAGCACGTGGGAGACCAGAGTCCTTATGTTACGTCCATCATCATGCACATCAAGCAGAATGTGCCGATCATCAGAGACAATCTGGCCTCGACACGCAAATACTTCACACAATTCTGCATCAAGTTCACAAAGTACAGTCAAACACACACTTTCGCACAATCTGTGAGGAAAAAGCAAAGATTCGCAATGCTAATATGTTTGCTTCTCTTTCTGTAGCTCCTTTATCCCCAAATTTATCAACCACCTGTTTAGGTGTAAACCTATCAGCATGGTGGGAGCTGAACAAGTAAGTTTTAGTACATATGTTGAAGTACATTTTACATTTGCACATACAGTAGTGGGGGGGAAAAAATTCAGACACCCTTAAAATATTCATGAGATATTTGCAGAAAAATGTTTTTTGTAATTCAAAAGGTGTGACTGCATCAGACAGACACAAACAAATGCAAGTGATTATTTTTTGTTTATTGTTAAGAAGAAAAAAATGACTAAATAACTAAATTCTTGACAGTTTCAGCATGTCATGCCATGGATGTGTTCATTATCGTACTGAAACATCCGGTTTTGAACTTGATGGATGTACAGAAGGGAGCATTTGGGCTTCGACAATGGCACAATACTTGGTGGAGTTCAATGACTTAAGAGTGATTCTTAATGCAGTATATCACAAACACACGGGTGTTCAAAAAAGTTTTTTCACTACAGTGTGTGTTATTTCATTAGAAGTATGTCAGAAATGTTATGCATTGCTTGCACAGTGTGGAATCATATGTGTTTTCAGCAGTTTTTTGAATGTATTACATAGTTTTCTATATCATACTCTGCCTATAATGATACAAGATGACATTAACAAATTAACAAAACGTCTCAGTGTTTTGCAGTTCTTAATGTTTTTTTTTTTTTTTTTGCATCCATCAGCTCCTCTTGGACACTCACTCTCTGAAGACAGTCTTGCTGGATCTGCCTTCAATAGGTTCGCAGGTGCTCCGCAAAGCACCAGCCAGCTACACTAAAATAGTGGTAAAAGGCATGACCAGAGCCGAGATGATTCTCAAGGTAAGGAGGGCCACTAAACTGACACAAAGTAAGCCTTAGTGCAAACAATCGCTGTGGATGGGAACATGTAAATTGTGACAAATGCATTGCACTTGTGCTGGGCTTGCCTTACTTAGATTAAATGTTGGAAAAAAACATAAAACACTCCCAAGGCCAGCAGAGATTGTTGTAAACAGTTTACCTATCACATGTAAACTCAGACTGAAATTGTATCGTTAATGAATGATTTTTAACTACGCACTTGAGTTAATTTCTAAATGTCTCTAAATATAAAATACTTTAAGTTAAACACATTATCAGAGTCAGTCTGTTTTTATAGAATACTTCAGGTTTTATGACATTTAACTTGTGTGGTTAAATTTGTGCAGGGCATTTTTACAACCAGGGCAGTTTGTGACCTTTAAAGGCTTGGAACCTTAGATAAAAACTTTTATGTTAAGTCTATCTCAGGGGGCTCTCTTTATCTCATGATTGCCATTTAACAGAAGTAACATTGAAACTCTGACATCCCCAGTTAAACATGAACTTTAGTGTGAATGCTAACACTGGACCAAGAATAGCTTGGCACAACCTGCAGCTAATGGCTTTTTCCACTGATTGAGGCTCCATCGTAAGGAGAAACAATAGAGTGAACAAAACATTTCTCCTCTGAGTGTTTGTGGTTTAACTGGCGAGCCACTGTTAAGATGTTTGTCTTGAGTAAGTTGAGCAGATTATCTACTTAGAGTTTATTTTCGGCAGAATAACCCTTTAATTGTGTCTTTAACCCCACTATAGCGCTTTATGAGCATGTTTCCATAAACTAACCCACCTCACAAGAGGTAGGGAGCGAATGGGAGTACAGGGCGAACACTACTTGTTTAATGAGTGAGACTGGCCAATAAGAGACACACACACACACTCACTTACACAGCATGTGGTTGACCTTGAGCCAATGGAAAGGTGTGAGTGGGTAAATAAGCAAATGCATGCAACCATGCATCTATTCACAAAAACTCACACCCACTCATGCTTTATAACACTGTGTGTGTTGGATGTTGTTTTCACTGCCCAAAGCAAACACAGGATCCATCCAGTCAGCCATGCCCTAGAATTACCTTTTGAGACCCGAGAGGACACTGGTATGTGGCTGCCAAAGAATTAACTCCACCCTAATTAACTGTCCCCTGAGTATAGAGAAATGTGTACACACACAGAGACACACGCAGTGGACGTCCAGCTGTCCTTTGATTTGTCCTTTGTCCTTAACTCCCAGAAGACCTTCTTTCCTTCCTGAATTTATCATAGCTGGACTGTCTTGTTTAGCAGTCAGAGTGACCTGCTCTAATCGCACTGTGCCACCCCTTCCTTCAATGTTAAGAGCAGCAGCAGACGCCTTATGGTATATTATATTTGAGATCTGGACTTTGACTTCACTTAAATTTTTGTCTTCAGACATTGATAGCCAGGCAAACTGTGCTGAGCATTTTATGTTTGATTGCCCCTTTTGACTGTTTTCTATTAGAAGGAACCCTGCTCCGGAATAGCCTTCGGTATTTAAGACTTTTCTTTGTTGCTTGGAATATATGAATCCACTACACATTACAGAAGCTTTCACTTTACAAAGATAGAGAATGCATTTAGATCAGCCCACTGCTGTCTGCTTCTTTTGAGGTTAACTGCCAGTGGGCCCCTTCAGCTGGAATGTGATCTATATAGCTTCTCAAGAACTCTCACAGATACAGCTGACACTGCATCAAGGCCTTTGAGTAATTCACATGCATTACTGTGACAACAGAAGACAGCGTAATCATTGTTGCAACTGGAAATCCAACACTAGAGGTATGAAAGGATAAAAACATCATGACAAACAACTTATTGCAAACACTTCCCAGAGGTACACATAACAAAAACTTCTAGTCCTAACAAAATTGTTTAAAAAAAAAAAAAATGCTGCAGAAGACAACAAAGCATATCATTTTTCCTGTACTTACACCAAGACTAAAAGAATATATTCTACGGTTCACCTTGTATGAGGAATTTTTTTTGAAGATGCATACAAAGAATTCTTCTCTGGGCATGAAAAGAGAAAGCCCATGTAAGTAAAGAAAGTCTTTTGTGCTGCTGCGTTTTCACCATCGACTTTATGCAACATCAAGGTTCCTCATAGTTAATTGCTTCCACCTTAGGCTGAGACTGAAGCGTCTGAAAGACAACCTCTGAGAAGGTCAATACAAGAATTCCTCTACCTAGCCTCAACAATGGTTTTAAATTACACTCTGTAATGCAGTGACTTGAAATCAAATCCGCCCGAGCTTCAGTAAGAAACATTTCTACGCTTTTCAAAGCTCTTTAAATTTTAGCAAGTAACTAACTTCAAGATTTTTTTTGTACATTCCAAATAATTAAACACAGTAGAACTTCTCTGAATGAGAGTCAGTGTTTTTGAATGTTTTGAGTCATTCCCAGGAGGTGTTGTATTAAAAGTCCAGAGGGCGAAGTAGTGCATTAAGAAAAGTGCTCGTTCATACTCTGATGTAAAATGTTCAGCTCTCTGTCGTCTACCCACTCAATTCGTAAATCAGCTCTTTTTACAATTCACAAAAACTAAGTGGATATCCATAAAAAGATACAAGTTAGAAATTCATGGTCTGTTTTGACAAGACAATAGTGACTTTTGTTGTATTTCCACACATGTAAGCTCCAGTGCTTTTTATTTCTGTCTATATATTTGTCAGATTATCTCATTTAAGTGTTGAGGATGAATAAATGTGTGCTGTATGTTATGTAAGCCAGGGCACAGTTCTGTTCAAATTACATCGGATTCTGTCTTTCTGTGTGCCGGGCCTGGCCGATACGATGCCTGTGAGACGTGGCTGTTTTCCACGCTTTCCCAGCCCAGCCCACCATAGCTCCATCTTTCTCCCACCTCTGAAGGTCTTTTCTGGGGAGCATTTAAAAGGCAACCCCCTTCCCCACCCTTGTTCAGCCTGGTTGCCCCCCTACACACCCTCCCACTCCATTACTCTTTCTTTTTTTCTCTCTCTCTTTCCCTGTTTATGCCCTTTTTTCATTCTTAAAGTCCCTCTCCCCCCTTCCTTTTCCTTTTTTACAAGGTCCCTACAGGCCTTCCCTTGGCCTGGCTCCAGGACAGTTGCTAAGTAAATCACTCAGTCAGCAGGGCTGGTAAGAAAGCAAAGAATTCCACACAATCCTGAGCCTTTCATGCCTGCTTTTCATGCTGCTGAATCCACCACACACACTCTGTCCGTGCTCACCTTCTCATAAATGTCTGGACCCTGAGCAAAACACAGAGTATTACAACATGAAAGGAACGATTGAGTCTTATTTGAAAGGAAAGAAAGCAGAAACATTTTAAGAGACAGTCCCTGTGTGTGTGCATCAGCATGAAATGGGTGGTGGAGGTCTGTCAGCCATGTGTTCGTCTGCCTGCTTTGTAGCGGCTGCAAGAACTGCTATCTGATCCACGTTTTCCACCCAGACTCTATTGTTGGAAAAAAGAGAGAGAATCCAATCCACAAGACTTGTGCCCCATTAAACGTTTTCTGCCTGCTCTTGACTAATGCTGATTTTTGCCCAGACTCATTATACCCCCAAAATAATTACCGGTGAAGCTAATTCTTGCCCACTCATGCATGGAGTAATTGGTGTGTAAAGGAAAAAAAGAGTGAGGAGTGGGCTCCTAAATATAGTTCCATAGTCTCGACTTTGTTTGCAGCTAGAGCTGCTTGGTTCTGTCAGATGCAGTCCCCCTTTCCCTCATTGGGCCATAGCCACCCCATGTGGGATCATTTAAAGATCTCTTGGGTCGTGCCATGCTGGTTCACAGGAAAGAGGGGTGGGGGGGTGGAAACCAACATTAACCTCCTTTCTTCTGCAGGTGGTGATGGCCCCACATGAACCACCGGTGGTGTTTGTTGATAACTACATCAAGCTCCTGGCTGACGGCAACCCCGAGACCTTTCAGAAGATTCTGGACATGAAGGTCTGTGAACTGTTTTTTTTTTGTTTTTTGTTTTTTTTGGCTCTTATCCAGTTTCATGTTTTCCTATAATTGTGTTTTGCATGTGCTATAAAAATTGGTGCAGGGAATTAACACATTCTTGGGGTCTGTATCAATTTGTTGGATGAAGTAATTAGCGAGGTATCTTCTGGTTCAGCTCAGGATTTTCTGTCAGGCAGACGGTGTAAGTCTCACCAGGAGATGAGGTAACCTACTCTACAAACTGAACCTGTTCTGGAGCAGATTAGGTTCAAGATTGCAGATCAAAATATCGAAAAACACCACTTACTGACCTCTACTGATGAATCGGTTCTCCAAGATCTTACAGGCCTTGGTGTGAGAATAAAAAGGAAAAAAAAAACTCAGGGTAGTCGGGGTGAGCTGTGTGGATAGAAGGTCTGTAAGGAAGGAAAGAGTTATACAGACCATCCAAACCCTTTGGCCTTCACGTTGACTCTACTTTGTGCCATGGCCTGATGTATATAATCTGAAAACAGTCATTAAAGCACTAAAACATTTGACTTGTTGAAAATATATTTACCAGTGTGTCTGATTTATGCTTTGAATTAATTATGGTGTGTAAGACTCAAACTGTCTTACACACCATAAGAACCCATTAATTTAACTGAACAAATAGTTGTAATTATAACACACACACTGACGGTGTACCAGCGCTTTCTGTCCTGGTTTTGGCTGCAGTGGCGGTGTTGTTTACAACATATTATTACATCTATAAACCCCGTCTCTCTGTTTTAAACTTATAGTTTGTTGTTTTTATGAGACGTGCAGCTGATCTCGACCTGTCAGTGTTTGTGATTGATAACCTGTTTTATTTGAACACACTCAAAACCACTAACAAGGTTTGGGTTGACAGACTTGATAAATACCTTTGTGATGCCACTTGTTGTGATGACTGAATGTTGAGCCTGTTAACACAGAGACCCTGCCTCTGTTGGTCTCAGTTTGTGATACAGGCCCCTGGTCTCCCTGTTTTCATTTTGACTCGTCTAAGCAGATATTGCACATATTAAGTATAAAGTGTATTAATACTGTGTTGTTCCCCTGTGTGTGTGTGTGTGTGTGTGTGTGTGTGTGTGTGTGTGTGTGTGTGTGTGTATGTGCAGTG
>JAPTGW010000006.1:21255382-21269615 GCA_029814545.1 Apogonichthyoides opercularis
TCTATCTATCTATCTATCTATCTATCTATCTATCTATCTATCTATCTATCTATCTATCTATCTATCTATCACAGTAATATTATTTTAAAGTGGTCACTACTTATAAATGAACACTGGAGAACGTTTATTGGCTCCTATGTGTTGCAATTCTGTTGCAGGTCCCAGTTTTACCCACTGGGTCGTACCCACAACTGTACCCACTGTCATTTGGGGAGGGCATATCGCTTGACCCATTACCAGCAAAGGAAATAAGGTGGGTAGTTAAAGATTGACCAGTTCCATCCACTATCTGACCTGTTGAGGTGGATGGGTGTTAATGACTTTCAGACACATCAGTAGGATTTGAATGTTAAGTGTGTGCACCAGGATTCATAGGTGATTTTATATGTACACAAAAAACATACCGGTAGATGCTCCAGGGCTGGTCTGTAGTCAACATGAACCTCAGTTTCTAATGTAAATTTCATTCATGCAGTTTTTTTTTTGGGTAAAGTACTTTGCACCATATCAAGTCATTGCATCCCTGTTGCAGATACACGTCCTCTGTTCACTATGACTCAGACCGCCACTTCATCCAGAACGTGGCCCTTCAACCATGGGGCCAGGGCCTCGAACACTGCAGGCAGACCATCATGGCCGTGCCCCACAGCACCTGGCGCCATTACAAGACACAGCTGGACTTCCAGCCTCGCCACCGGCCCCGGAATTTCAAGAGTACCACCATCATCTACCCCAAGAAAACCAGTGCCATCTACACCACAGAGCTGAGCTATGACTGCCACCGACTAGCCAGACGTTTCCTCTCCAGTGTGGAGCTGGAGACTGGTTGCAAAAAGGTTCCTCAGTAAGACGGCGGGAAGCAGTGGCTAGAGAAGAGCAAGAGCGGTCATTCCCATAGCAGCTTCCCTGAGGCTCAATGCCATAGACCTGCTGTGTGTTGTGTGTGTTTTTTTTTTTTTTTTTTTTTTTAACAGTTGTGTAGCCTGCTATGTTTTTAATGTACCCACCCCAAGAGGTCTACATCAACCATCTGTGCTGTGATGTTATGGATAGGTGAGATGACAGGACGTAGGCTGAATGGATGAGTCAGTGTTTTGATGTGTTTATATCCCTACCAGTTAATAAACTATAAAATTGGATGTGTCATTAGATTCAGTGTTTTGTAGCTTATTGAAGAGTTTAGGAGGCATGTAGGTGTTAACTTCATTTTAATAAGTGTTGAATAAGTCCTTGGAGTCAAAATTTATCAGATGTGCAAAGTAATTGGTTTTAATCTGAACGGTGAGGGCTGCTTCACTTCATATTATTTGTAATCACAGTGAAGGGACTTTTAAAACTGCTAATTTAACGGCGGTTTAATGTAATGTTGGAGTTTGGATGCATGCTAGGAGTTCACTAACAGCTATCCACACTGTAAAAAGGATATGGTGAAAATACTTGGCACATGTTTTGTTTCTTCACAGGGTATTATGTAGTTCAGCACAGCATTGGCACAACATTAGCTTTTTCTGGACCTTCTCTCAGGCCGCTCTTAAAGGCTGTGACACAATGTTTTGTGTAGATATTGAGCAGTTAAAGGAAGTCTTCAGTTCAGTTTTATGTTTTTGCTTAAACTGATTAAGTAGGTAGTATAGATGGATTGTAAGTGAGAAATTTACTGAAAAGTGAATAGTATTTTGACTATCTTACTAGTGACAATGAGCTGCGTTCCACTACTATCTCTGCCTGTAGCTTGATGTGGATTGAAAATGATATTTATTCTTAAAGAGATTTTATCAGCTGAGTAATGGGTCTTCCCAGTCTGGTCAAGGAATATTTTTTTTTGTAATAACCTTGATGCCTTTATTGATGTATCTGTTGATGCTTCTGTTAGACACTCAATTTTGAAATAAAGTTAATTCAATAACTTTTTTTTTTGAGAATTTTTCTGAGACTGGGTTATTTATTCACAGTTTGGGCCAACAAACAACTAAAATAATAATATTTGTGAATTTATTGAATAACTGTATGAGACATTCCTTCCCAACTCTGCAGAAATCAATAGACTGGCTTGTGGTTTATATAAGTACCTGTAACATTCCCAAACTTTTTTTTTTCGTGTTTTAAGTTGGACAAATAAAATGGGAGTTTATTTCTTTTTTTTATAACACTCATTCTCTCAAGGTGTGACGCATGTACAATCGTGCTGCTTTTGTTCCCTCTAGTGGTCAGCGTTGGAATCACACGTTCAGTATTGAAGAGCTCCTCAAACTATCTTTTAAAATTTAAGCTGATTTCTATGTTAACACAGTGAAAAGACTGAAATAATTACACACCTTCAGAGTGTCCCAAAGGCTTTCATGGTCTTTCATCTTTTTCTCTGTCCAGATGATCCCATATTGCTTCTACTATAATCATTTCTTTCTGAAATGCATGACCATACTGTACATATGCATTTCTCAGTTTTTGTAGCAATATACTAAAAACTGGAATATAAATCATCCTGTGTATGTGAACAGTATTAATAAGAAAAATCCATTCCCTGCATATTTCTTGCTAGAAATAAAGACATGCTTATCACAACCCTGCAAAAACAAAGTTAAAGGCTGCCAAAGACTTTTACACAGTATACACACATTTCACCAAATTCCCCACTACTGACAATAATTTAAAAGCTTAATTACAGTGTCCACTTTTTAGTCTTTATATTATTTCACTGGTCATATTATTGTGTTGTGAATATTTGTCCAAGTCTAGTTGTGCCAAAAGTAACATCCAGGTATAAATGTCATTTCAGTTTTATTTATCTTAAAATATATTGGACTGTATTTATTGTGTGATGAAGCTGCAATGTCCTCACTTGCCCTAAATTTGTTTATAGATCCCAAAAGTGCGAACATTCAGTCCATGTGGGTTTTCCTCACTCTCTGCACCTGCCTTTCCCAAACTTAGGGCTGGGACCCAAAATGGGTCGCCAAATGTGTTGAGTAATGACCAAAGCCATTCGAAAACTAATGACATAAGTAATAAAGCATAATTTTATTTATTTATTTATGGGGGGCTGTTTGTGTGCATTCACATCTAAATTAGAGTTTCTTTGGTGTGTCCATTTGTTGGTCATGTGCATTTATTCAACATTGTTTTGACCGTGGAAGTTTTAGCAATTTACGAGATATAGTTTAGAAATTTCAGTCAAACTGATCATTTGGGTCTCGAGTTATCTACAAGAAATGCGTGATGTACCATTTTCTGGCAGCACTTGAATGCACCACACTTCAGTTGTGTGACGTACGATTATTCACTGTTCATTTTGAATACTATTTATTTTTTATTTCAACATATTTTAGAGGTTTTTAATCAATAAATACTAATTGAGTGATTCACTACCCTTCAGGTTTAACGTTAATAGATCTATGGAAATTTATTTAGTGAAACGTTGTGACGTAAGGGTCAGAGGTCGAAAGTACACGCCCACAGTTTTCCGCATGCTGACGGAAACATGGATGCTATTTTAAACCTCAATCCGTTAACCGCTGTTTGTATTTGTTGTAAAGTCAACTCCTCTAGAGATAGTGTTTTGTGATACATAGGTTTGATTTTAATGGCGGTGAAAGAGGACTAATATTTTCTTTACGTAACTTGAACTTTTGTCCAGTTAGCTTGTTTGCTAGCTGACCGACAGCACTGCTGGCTAAAAATGAAGACTTCTAACGGTAATACCAGTGTCATAGACATGTTTCAAAAAGGAAAAGTGGTCAAAGTATGCGCCCCGATGGTTAGATATTCAAAGTAAGTTGGATGTTGTCATCTCGGTATATAACGCAATTATTCTACAATTTTGCTTAAATGAATGAAGTGTTTGTAAATAGATTCAACTGCTAACTGGATACCATATACATGTGTTGCTAACTTTTGATTACATGGGTCTCCGTATATTTCTTTTCAGGCTGGCTTTCAGATCTTTGGTGAGGAAGTACAACTGTGATATATGTTTTACTCCAATGATAGTGGCTGCTGACTTCATGCGATCGGTTAAAGCCAGAGACAGTGAATTCACAACCAGTGAGCGTGAGTAGTAGCATTGCACTTTAAGAACAACAGTACACTGACCTTATCTGCAAGATCAATTCCATTGTCTGAATCCATTGAAAAATATCTGCACAGTTTTATAGGCGTGCTCATATTTTCGTAGGCACTATTTGTGTTTAAAACGTGATGCAAGGTGATAAGTCTGACTTTCAACATCTGTTGTATTTTTCTTTTACCTCATTAGGTGACAGGCCTCTGATTGTGCAGTTTGCTGCCCATGATGCCCAGACTCTGGGCGATGCAGCCTGTGTTGTAGCACCATTCTCAGATGGAGTTGATCTCAACTGTGGCTGCCCCCAAAGGTGCAATTTCTAACAGTTTGCCCTGATCCATTTTGGCCTCCAGTCACTTCCTACTCCTTTGTTTTTACATTTTAAGTTTTCAGTTAATTAACAGCTCTAAATGAGACTGATTTAGAGCAATGTTTTTCTACCATTAGGTATTTTGATGATGTTTTAGAAGATCTTTGTAATTGCTTTATGTAAGATTGATTTAGAACAACTACAAACATAAAGGGGAAATGTGTATGTTTTGAAATCATTAGCTGCTTTGATGATGCTGTTCTTACAAGGTCTTGTATATTTTTCTTTTATAGATGGGCCATGTCAGCTGGATATGGTGCATGCCTTATTAACAAACCAGAATTAGTCAAAGAAATGGTCAGAACTGTCAAGAACCAGGTGGACGATCCAAACTATACAGCATCCATCAAAATAAGGTACAGTCTGATAGATCTGGATGTAACTGATAGAAAGGTGTGCCCAGACTTTGCTTCCTTTTCAGTTTTTCAGAGTAAATGCAATGTCTCTATACTGTGATTTTATGATCATGTTTCCTAAGTTACAGCTAGAGCTTGTAATATCAGTAAAAGACAAATATATTTTCCTTTATCCTAGAATTCACAAGGACCTCAGGCAGACAGTGGATTTGTGTCAGAAAGCGGAATCAGCAGGGGTGTCATGGATCACAGTCCATGGACGGACAGCAGATGAACGCCACCAGCCAGTCCACTATGATGCTATAAAAACAATCAAAGACAGTGTAGCCATACCTGTCATTGCTAATGGGGATATAAAGTACCTCCGTGATGTGGAGTCCACTCACCAGCTTACTGGTGTTGATGGTATGTTTGCCCTGTTTGTGTATAACAAATCCATACACTTGAATAAATGCACTCATGAATTTACAACAGTTGTCATAATGGATCTACTTATGTCTTCTTTCTTATTTGTTTTGATTTATTCGCTGTTAAGGAGTGATGGCTGCGCGGGGATTGCTTGCTAATCCTGCCATGTTTGCTGGTTATGAGGATACACCTTTAGAGTGTATATGGGACTGGGTGGATATCTCCATAGAACACGGCACTCCATTCACCTGCTTCCACCATCACCTTATCTACATGCTGGAGAGGGTTAGCTCCCAGCCTGAGAGAAAAGTCTTCAACTCTCTGTCCAGTACCTCAGCTGTAATAGACTACCTCCAAAACACATACGGGACAGTGCAAGATATGGCAGCATGAGTATAGTGGAATGTGGATTTTTTTTTTACATTTTATACATTTCTTTTTATTGTATTTTTGTGCCAAATAAAAATGTAAATTATATCACTGGTATGAGTCTTTTTTTTTTTAAATAAAGTAAGGGACAGTTGTACATCCTGATTCTTGCTTTCTTTGTGTGAATGTAAATATCTGTATCTTGAGCCTGAACAATCAACTGAAATATTATCAAAATCACATTATAGCTGAGTACAATATCCAAATCGCAGAAGTTAAAATTTTTGTCATATACAGTATGTCATCAGATATAACCTGTATAGTCTATTCAGAAAAAAATACATGGATATAAAAGAAATATTGCGGTGGCCTACAAATCACCTTTAATTTTTGTTTTCCAAACCAAAGGAGAAAAAATAAAATTAATATAAAATAGCACACAAAATAATCATTCCCATTAAAATCATGGCTCTTCAGTTGCTATTTTATTTATTTATTTTTGCCTATCCACCAGCTAATAGCAAGAAAATCAGCAAAATGGTTATTTTATCTCCTTATCATGACCATATATGATGATAATACGGGTAGTGTGTAAATGTGGAATTACCGATCTTAAAACCGGAAAATGCTTCTTGAGCTTCAAAATAAATGTAATCTGTTAAGGGGAGTTGCGATTACAAACAGTAGAATTATATGATGTAGTTATTTAGTTGTTAAATAGCTGATTTATATCCATATCAATGTAATTTTATCGCTGTGTCCAGTGAAGACCTTTCAACAAACATCGACTAAATCCTAAAATTGCTTTTATTCTGAAGAAAGAACCGGAAGCACAAGTTAGGCGCCGAGCTGAAGAAGCCGGAAGTGCAGGGAAAGTAGACAGGACTGTCCAGGTGAATTTTTTCCCAAGTTCTTATTTTGTGCTGGTCAGTAATTTGGAAGTGCGCTGGTAAGTTGACAATGCTTATGTGCAAGGTGTCATATGAGCTTATTTATCAGCTTCAAGCCCTCTTGAAATTAGTTGTTTTAAGCTACCTTTGTAGTTCAGGAAGTCAGGAAGATTTAACGCAGCATTATGTAGTTTTAGTATTCGTTTACCGCATGAATAAAGGACTTAAAACAATACAAAGGGAAAAATGGCGAATATTTAGCTTTGTTACACGCTTAAACCATTATTCCATGTTCTGTAACCTAATAGGTGTGTGTCTGTACGTTTGTGTTAAGGTATGTAAGCTGCAAAAAGAACAGAGTGACTAAGAGGCTTAAATATGTTATTTCAACAAAGGGGTTTTGTTGTCGAAAGGAAAGGAAAACTTTTGAGAATTCCCCTCCGTTTATGCTTTAAAAGCTAGCTTTCTATTCTGGACTATTTTCGGTTGTGGTTGTAAATTGCACTAACGTACACACATTTTCCTAAAAGGCCCAAAACTAAAGATGACGCTTCAATGGACTGCTGTGGCCCTGTTCCTGTATGTGGAGATTGGGGTTCTTGTCATCCTGTGCTTGCCATTCATCTCAGCCAGGGGGTGAGTTACTTTTAAGCATGGTCTTATAGTCACTACAACCAAATATTACACAAGCAGACAATCAAATGTGACAATCATGAACTGTCACTGTGTATTTGTACTTAAATGCTACTTCATGTGGATGCAGGTGGCAGAGAGTTTTCAAGCTGAGGATCTGGATCTTCATGTCAAGGTTTTGGAACAAAGTTTTTCTCACCATGATCATCATACTCATTGTTCTCTTCCTAGGTGAGTTTTACATTGGTTACCTAATGCTGCAGTTAATTAGTCAGTCTATATTGATAGAACACCTTTCAGAGAAATACATTCCAGTGTTTTACAAGTGACTGACATTAAAACACAATACAAGCAAAAGAAAATCATGAAATGTTACATCATTGTTAAATCTATTTTAGCATAATTATAAAATACAAATAATTCGATCGTAAAATAAAATTAAAGGTAATGATCAACCGTGTAATGCAGATAAAACCAAACAGAAAAAACTGTGAAAATAAAGGTTTATTAAAACACTAAAGTCAGACTAAATGGATAGGATTTGAGTTTTTGTTTACAAACATCATTTTCTGATCCTGCCAAATCTTCTTAAAGGCTGTTCCAGTAAATAGTTTCCCAAGCTTTTTGGAACCATAAAAGAAAATAACCAGAGAATTTGAGCAACCTGATTGTCTGCAGACCAAAAGCATTTCAAGAAAGTTTCATAGCTCTTTATAAATTAATAATTAATTTTTAAAATCAATATAAAAGCTATTAGATATCCAGTGGAAAGATTTTAAGGATGCAGTACACGGAACAAAATATGTGTTTAGTTAAGTATTCTTTCATGTTCCTTTTACTATAGATGCAGTACGTGAGGTGAGGAAATATTCAAGCAGAGAAGTTGGTACAGATGCCAAGCTACTGCCAAACATGGTTGATCACCTGCACATGAAGCTTTTCCGAGCTCAGAGGAACCTCTACATATCAGGATTTGCTGTCTTTCTCTGGCTGTGAGTCTTGCACAGAAGGCCATGTAGTCATTATTGTTTATGCTTTCACTTTTTTGTCAGTGGATTCATTGACAATTGCGTATCAGTTTCCCTTAATTATTGTTATTTTTACAGGGTGATGAAGCGAGTGATTACTTTGATTAACCAACTGGCATCAGCGTCTGACACTACGGCTGCTCTTCAGGCACAGGCTGACGGGGCTAACCAGGCTGCAAAGAAATACATAGAGGATAATGAGCGGCTGAAACAGGTAAGCTCCACAGGGATCACAATGGTTGGAGAAAGAGATCCAAAGATGGCACTGTTCTTAAATAGGGATGATATATGAATGAATGGTTTATTTTGGTTTGTACAGTAATCGGCGCACACAGTACAACAACCACAATAAACACAAAAACCAAAAAAGGAATAGGAATATCACAAATATATCAGATATAAGCATGATGTATCAGCCAGACGTGGGTACCAGTTGATATTTGTTGATATCATCCAATACTGGCATGTACATATAAAATTTTAATTTAAAATATTAAATTTTTTCACTGATGGCAGTGGCAGATATTTATCTATTGTGTTGTATTAAAGGTTTTTCCATAAATGTGTTTGTTGAATGTGTTCACAATGATAGTGTAATGGACTGAAAGACTTTAAATTAGTATTTTTATATTTATAATGAAGATGTCTTGTGTCAACAGGGGATGAATAACAACAAAAACACAACAAAATAAAGAATCAAAAACAACATTGGTACATGGTACTTTTTACTACTCAGGGAACATCATGTGAACACTGTTCCACTACTATATGGGACACTCATATACAGGACTGTGCGAAAGTCTAGGGTGCCTTTAGCTTTGCTGTTTTTGCAGGGATGAAATGATCATACATATTTATTTCTCATTTTCTTTTCTTCTTATACAACAAGAAATCTGTGCACAGCCTTAAAACACAGACAAAAATGGGTTTGAAAGGTTAAAGTCACTATATAGTATGAGACTTGACCCCATGATGAGAAGAAGCACAGTTAGAAATGTCTGATGTGTCGAATGAAACCCGGTATAAAACATCAGAAATGAAATGCAATAAAATCTCAATCTCTGAACAAAGGGAGGTCACACTAAATATAACCACTTTGGGTTATAGAAGCTGTTTTTTCTTAAAACTTTAGTTTTTTACTGCTGTACATACTTCCCATATATACACATTGTATCTTAATACAGAGACCGAGAAACGCATATGTGCGGTCATTATAATTTTACTAAACCAATAAACTTAATGTTGGCCTGGATTTTTGCACTGTAAGGTATTTCACGGTCATACTCGTTTTTTGCCTAAAAATTGCATTTCCATTTTCTTTACTTCAGACTCACATTTGATGTATTTCAGGCTCTGATGGAAGGGAAGGGTGACAAGGCCACTGCAGAAGGAATGGAGATACTTAGGAAGGAATTGAACAAACTTAAAGAAGAGCTGAATGCCTCAGGAGATGGTTAGTACCTGTGCAGATGTCCACATATGTTTTCTAAATACTATACTGTTATTTTTACATACACTTGAGTGTGTTTTTGTTCTCTTAACTTGAATTAGTTTATATCAAGAGTTGTGAGTTTCAGTAGATGAAGAGTCTTTGCAGTGATGTGATTCTTGTCCACTCAGCTTTGGCGAAGTCTCAGTCGGAGGCGGATGTAATGAAGAAGCAGATGGATGGTCTCACCAGGGAATATGACAGGCTGTTGAGAGAACACCAGGAGCTTCAGGTGAGACTCTGACCAAAATACAGCACAATAATTCAATTTTGAAACATTCACTGTCATAATAAATAATAGGTGAGCAGTTTAGTAGTGGGGTTTAAAATGGGAACAATTCTGTTCACCTTACATATGTCCGTCTTCTCTCTTCAGAATCTTCAGGATGATGGAAACAAGAAGGATGACTAGCTTTTGTTAAATGTCTATCATAACAAAACACAAGAAAGCCACAACACATGCTTCCTTTCATATAACACTGTGTTACCGTGCATCACACAATTAGGATTGGCTCCTCTGTAAGACTTTGCAGATTCTGGATCGTATCAGTTATGGTTTTAAAGCATGAAGCTGAATTTTTACTAAGACATGCAGCGGGGTAAATGGAATGAGGATTTCTGATAGTTTCACATTTCTTCCTGGCACAGTGTGACTAAGAGGATTGTTTTTTTTTTTTCTCAAGTGTGCATTCTATCAGACCGATTTAACTGTAAGGTAATTGGAGAGATTTCAATCCACAATCAGCCAGTGCCTAGTCACACACACTCAGTATGTAGAAGAATATACAATAATAACAGTTATTTTAGATGTGTTCTTTTTTTAGATGGGTACACGGTGTAAGCGTGTGGCTGTTCAGTTCAGATTGAAAGTTAAGTACTCCGTTACTGTGGTGAACAGCTGTGAATGTATTTTGATACTTGAGCTGCTTCTTTCTGTCTCTGTAGCTGCTTTACTCACTTGGACCTTTGATACAGTAAATGAATGCTGGGCGCACTTGCTGGTACAAATGCACTTCAATGAACGGGTTCTTTGTATTCCATTTTATGTTTTTATTTCGATAAAGATGGTAAATATTGATTCCCAACCAACATCCACTTTTCATTTTTTGCTTTCTTGTTTTTACCTTGATCAGAATATACTGTATACATGTCACAGAAAGTATACCATAGTATTTCTGTGAATATAAAGCAATCAAAATCTCTTTCAAAATGCACATGAAATACGTTCATATTAAAATTCTGTGTGCATTTTGAGCCACAGAACATCTTGTTTTTTCTAAATTACATTTATTGTTGACTTGTGTATTTTTTTTTTTTTCTAGTTCGACATTTTCACTGGGGTTGAAGTGTGAATAATTTAAATGCTTGTATGGTTTGTGTTGTGAAGGCACTTTTTGTGGTTTATTATCTTTTCCAAGGTTCTTGTGTCAGTGTGTTACTTTCTGGGCATAAAATGGTAAACAAAAAGTCTTAAGTTGTGTCGTAATGTTTCTGCTGTTGACAGAAACGTGGTTGAAGTGCCTCGGGGGTTGATTTTCTGTAATAAAAGTTATGTTTCCTAATGTTACAATGCTTTGAATATTTGTATTTGACTTTTATTTGAAATAAAATGGAAAAACAAACATTTCATTGGATATTAAAATATTTATTTGTGTAACATTAAGCTATTCTTTGAAATTTTACAAAAATAATGAAGGAAAACTATTTACATTCTGATTTCTCTAATGCAAGTAAATACCTTACATTTATGAGATGACTCACTTTCTCTAAACATCACCACTCATCTCTACATCTGAACTTGGCCACCTGTGCCTGAAACAGAACCTGATTTCAAAAGACAATATAGTCACAACAGTGTTAAATTGCCAAAACTTACAATTACAGTAATATAACTTTTACAAAGACGATATTGTCTGGAGATACAGTAGTCTTCTGCATGGTTCATTTGACTTACACATTTTTTCAAGGAAATGTGTTCTGATTTTGGGATGATGCTGTTTATGAGAATAAAAGTAATAGAAAACCTGAGTATAAACCACGATGCTTCTTTTCAGTGGTTTTTGGCACAGGAAATCACATGCATGAAATACATCAAGACACCCAGTAGAACAGAAAAGCAGAGATGCGTACAGATAAGCAGTGGCTGGTGACAGAAGCGGAGCCTACACACTTTAGCAACACTTGGTACTTGTTTTTCTGCACACACAGTGGAACAACATGATCCTTTTACATGCACAAAATATTCTAATAAGATAAATGTATGATAAGTTTTTCAAAAACTGGTAGAAACTCCAATGTATATCTCATATGTATTTTCAAAAACAGGACCTAAAACTCTGGTAACGCCTATATTTGGATTAAGGCTTAATTTATTGAATATTGTATTGTTATTAATGGAAATATAATGGAATATAAATGTGCATGTAAACATAGTTGACTCTCATTCAAAGCAAAACACATAGTCTGCAGCGCACAACAGTAACTATTCCAATCTGTGCATTTGTTTCTTACTAAAATGGCTAAAGTTAGCTGTGTACAACTGTGAATCTGTTGAACAAATTATGCCAAAAGCCAATTCTTGGTGCCAAAAACAAAATTCAGTGCACTGTGTGTTTTTTAATAAAAACATTTCCTTGCGTTTACACATCAGGTTAAAGGGTTTGAGGCTGATTTCAAATAAAAATAATAAATATGCGTATTGTACTGCCATCTTGTGGACATAACTGATATTACAGCAGCATGTTAGGACATTTTAATAAATACTTTCTTGTTAATTACACAAATTGTAATAAAATCAGGTGTAACTGTAGGGTTTAAGTAAAGACAAAACATGAGTATTCGACACTCATCAATCTTACATTCTGAGAGTAATTGAAGTCTTAAATAAAACCGTATGTGGATATCATCCAGACAAAATGTCACAAATTGCTGTGTAGTATCCAGCAACAGTGATGATGTACACATGACACAGAGGTAACTGTTGAGTGAATGAGGCACATATGTCTAATCTGCCAAGCCCTCGCAGGAAACACATGTTCATACATGCACTTCCACAACAACCTGTTTATCTTCCAAGTTTAAATTGAACTAAAACCGTCATAATCTCTGGACTTATCTTTTTAAGGCCTAATCTTCCTCCTGAAAATACATATATATTGGTATATTGTTTAAATTGATCTTTGTGCCTCTGGTTTCTAAGGCCACTTTTCTTTTTCTCTTCAGGAACAGTGATGTCAGGAAGAAAAACTTTGCTTTAAAGGAAAAATCCAAAGAGGCAGCTTAATCATTGCTGGTGTTTAGAATTATACTCTTTTTGCAGTAGTCTGCACACGACACAATTCCCATCAATTCTTTTGTGCCATCATTAAAACTAAAAAAAAAAGTATTGTTTGACTTTGTAAGGAAAAATAACAGCATGTACATTCAAGAAATATCCCAGCAATATTAACCTTCTGTCAAATTCATAAAACCTTCACAGGTCCAGTAATACAAATATAGAATTTATGCTTTATATTAGTTATTCAGATACGACATGTAATTCCCTGCAAATATCATTTATGTGTACGAGTGTGTGTGTGTGTTTTTGTGTACAGTCAGTCTTTGCGTGCGTGTGTGTGTGTGTGTGTGTGTGTGTGTGTGTGTGTGTTGATCTGTAATGTGACTGGAGGAGGGGTCAGTTCTGCTGGATCCGTCACAGCCGTGTCTCCCTGTCGGTGCTGTTGTCTGATATCTGTTGTGATTGGTCAGAATTACACATCAATAACTCTTGCTTCCTGAGTGCCTCCAACTCTGTTCCTCCATTGGCCAGAGTGCCGTGGATGGCATTTCTTTCCTCCTCCTTCAACTGTCTGCTGAGTAGAATAAAGCCCGGGATGCAAATAACAAACGAGATAGTCCTCAGGCTCAGAGTCAGGCCCAGATATGCTATCCTGGAAAAGAAAAAATAAAATTATTCTATTTTCTTTGAGGAGGTGAATAGACAGCGTGAGAAGGATCTATTTTAAAAACACACAAATACAAGCGTCTATTCATGAATCACACAATCCAGAACTGGAAAATGATTATGAATGGTTCTCATCGTGTTCTTCACAAAAATATCATATTCTTCAACAACATGATCCTTGTTTACATCCATTTTTTTTAATTCCAAAGTGTATTTCTTGCGTTTTATTAGTAAAAGCATGTTGTTAAGAGCTACAGAAGTATATATCTTATGAGGATCTGCTCTGCTTATCATCATAACAAAGAGGCCCATGGCAGACAGGAGACGGCAGCGACGGTTTAACAGCAGTGATCTCGTTTCTTCAGAGTTTATGGTGCATTGTTTTCCCCTGACACTGAATCAGGAGCAACAACAAGGCTTATAGAGGTATTATTTGCTCTGATTTGCTTCAAATAAGTCAGAGACATGCAGCTCTGAGACAGCAATATAAAAATATATCATAAAATACCAGGAATATTCTGTGCTGCAATGTTGTTTAGGCTGTTTATTACTTATTCCAATGTGCAATGTTTATTTTCTTGTTGGTAATTTAGTTTTTCTTACCACTACCTATTATTATTATTATTATATCCCCAAAAAGGAGTTTCGGGGATATTATGGTTTTAGCGGCACCGCGTCCGCCGGCTC
>JAPTGW010000006.1:21821582-21835660 GCA_029814545.1 Apogonichthyoides opercularis
TGCTGTGCTCAAATTCAACACCTTCACTGATCGTGCAACTTGCAAATCTGCCCAAAGGCAATTCTTAAAGAGTGTTACAGATTCTCATAGGTTTTTTTTACTCAAAAGAACACATTTGGATCTAATCCCTTTGTAATCAGCCAAAATTTTCATTCGTAATTGTAATTTAATCTTGTATTTTTCTCAGTAACTGTAATAGATTTCAGTTACATTTATTATGCATTGTTTGTAATTAGTTCCTCCTTAGCCCTGTCAGGGTACATAGTGTAAATGATTTGTGTGTGGTATTTTGTTGTGTGCTGTTTACATTTGTGAAATAAACATTCCATTTATTTTTTTATGTTGTGATAATCATTAGTAGTAATATTCATTTCTGTTTCAGAGTTACAGGAGGAAGAGGAGCTTCTAGAGGCCCGGTGTCGGGAGGTGGAGAGCCGTCTGACCGAGCAGGAATGCACCATCGGAGAACTTCGCAAGGAGCTAAGTCACAAGGGGGCCTTAGTGGGAGCCCTCCGAGCCAACCTCAAGGAGAAGGAGCGACATTTCCTGGAAGAGCTGAAGCGTCGCAGCCACTGTTCGACCATCCTGAACACAGAGCTGCAGAAACAAACAGAGGCAGCAGCGTACCTCTCCTTCCAGCTGCATGCTGCCCGGCAGAAACTGCACTACCAGCGGATGCAGCAGAGGCAGGGGCTCCTAGCTAGGGCCAACAGCCAGGGGGCCCAGTGTGGTGCCGAGCAGGACTACGTCCCCCCACAGATGCCATCAGGAGCCTCCCCTTCTTCTCCTGTGGTTAAGCCGAAGCGTAAGAGTGCCAGGGCGTTCCTCAGAGTGGAGCGGGCCAGGGAATGTGTGCCAATAGAGAAAGTGATGGGCCCTGCAGAGCCCACGGCCATGCCCGACCCTGCCCTCTTCCTCCACCCACGACGGCACAGAGCTCGATCCAGGCATACCGTCGCTCACAGACAGCCTCCACTGGGCTTGGAAAAGGAGGATGAGGAGAAGGAAGGAGGTGGGGAGGGGCCGGTGGAGCCCCAGGATGAAGCTGCCAGACCCATGGTGTCTGCAGCGGCGGCGCCCCCTGCTGCTCAGACCAAGGCAGAGTAGACTGCAGTGTGTTCACTGTAGGATTATATTCTGTCAGACTGTTAATGTTGTTGTTCTGCACCTTGACTGAATTGATACAGAGACTGGTTTTAGCAAATGAATTATAATACACATACCTTGGACACTTTTCTAACATGGACTTTGATATTACCTTAAATAACTTGGAAAAGAAAACTCAGTAATGGTCACTTTAAGTCAGATTTAAGTTACATTAGAACTGCAGTATCTGTTTACACTGGTGTCATATGCTCTGTGTACTGTAGGGCCTTATTTGAGAGCAACCCCACTTTTGACTTCTGATGATGTTTGAGTTTGCGTACAGTGGCAGTCATTTAAGGCGGACAACTGCTGCGTGGCAAAGCCAACTATGACCTTTCAGGCCAACCATCAACCGGCTCATGTAGCCAAATGTTTGTGTGGCCTCTGACATGGTCACAGCTGAAAATATCTGAGGTATGGAATTATGTGTGGAAAAACGAACACTCCCTTTACTTAAGAAACCTAAATGAGTCCAGAGTGAAGACAGTAGCTTAGAACCGTTTAATTTTGTCCAAATTTTTAATCATATGTCACTCTATTAACTTCTACATCCACCTTAACTGTATTTCATATTATTGCTTTGCCACAGATTCAACAAGAATTTATTTGGTGACACTTTGAGATGGAAAGAACTGTGATACATCTTTCAATCGGTGTACAAAGCATTAGCTGTATGTAAAAAAAAAAAAAAAAAGACTATCTATAAAAACTAGTTTGGGTATTGCTTATATTTCTTTATTATTGGGTGACCCGTGTTATATTAAATACTAAAAGTAATCATTTGCAGTGTACAAATAAAACAATAAGTACCATGAATCTAAAGAATCTGACTTCAAAAAAATTTAAAGAAAGAAAAATCAGTTGTATGTGGCCTGGTTTGTCTTATTTTACACTGAAATAGGACACCTGTGTTCTATTATCAATAATGAAGTAAGATTTCACTGGAAAATTCAGTGTGTTCAGAGTGTTTCCATTTAACTGATGCAGACAACGTTTAAGCAGCTGTTGACGCTAAAATCAGTTATCCTTTCCTGGTTCAAGCCCAACAGATGCAGCTCCAGACTGAGCAGCCCTGTCTCCTCATCCCCTTAACCCTTAATCCTACGACAAACCAGACTTACAACTGAAGACGGATCTGAGCAGCCTTGTGTGTCCAGTGTATGCTGAACGTTGCATACAGAACTTCCTCAAGGCACATTCAGAACGATAAACATAAAACACCCTATGTCTTATTTTAATCATTTCTATCATGTGGAGCCCACTAACAGTACAATACACAGCCCTTATGTTTTACAGATGTACAGGAGGTACACGTGTGCTGCAGTTCCTGTGTAGTAACTGTTGTTTTTGTGGTGATCTCCTCTGAATGACTGAATAATGTGTTTTGCTATGATGTAGTTTGTTTACTCTTTAGACAAGAAAATCCAACTAATTTACCACATTTGTGCTTGAAGCTGTTTGGGGGCTTCTTCTCATCTCAGGACTTTAAAGGTGTGATCTGATTGGAGATGCTCCACATATAATGCATTGTTTTATCATGACTAACAAACCGCCACCATAGCTCTGAAAAAGTAGATTGAATCAGTGGCAAGAGAAAATGTCCTGCAAAAGGTGTGAATGTGTGTTATGCGTTATGAAAATAAATCCACATAGTGACCCCTAGTGGAACAGAGGGGAAGTACAAAATGACATCTTATACATTAACACTGAAATTGACAATATCTCAATGAAAATACTTTTTCATGTCATCACATAGGTCCATAATGATTATATTGAGCTACTGAAATGGCAAAGCGGGCACAGTGTTTAATGTCATTATGTTATCTTCTGGTTTAACAGACACTTTTCTGAAACCATTCGGGATATGCATAGAAATTTTATTGGATTTTATGTGACACCTCGGTTATTTTTGTTGTATTACAGTCTGTCAATACTTGAGCCATCACTTGACTGAGCATCAGTGACTGTACTCTCTGAAATGAGGCTTTCTGTGAGATATAATTTAATTGTGATGAGTTGCTGTGAGGCTTTTCTCACCCTCAGCAGCTACTGGTTAGAAGTATAGCATTATGTTTTAGCAGTATATCTTCAATAAAGCAATATATTAATATATTTCTATATAATTAGTAGGTCACATCAGGTGGTTTAGGGGACACTTGAGGTGTTAAAATAGATTTTTATGATTGTTTAACTTTGTATTTTGTAACTGTTGAGCTATTGTAAGTATGTTTTGCTTAATATTTTTCTGAATTGCCTAATGGATTGTTTAACTTTACTGGCTTATGTTGATTGTCACTTAATTTGAACATGATTAGTATGTTATGGGACATATTTAAAGTAGGGTTTGATGATATGCTGCATGCGGCGCAGCATTAAGCTTTTGGGCATATTGTTATGCCACCTGAGACTGCCTGGATGAAAATGAACTAAACCTTCTTTTTAGCAAAATGCAAATGTGAAGATGGGTTTTCATTCACTTCTCAGCGGGTAAGCCATTAGCATGACTGTGTGCACTATTCTTCCTCAAGTTTATGAGAAAATAGGGGATGAAAATGTTGGAAACTATTTTGCTTTCCAACACGAGTCCTGAATTTAGACTGTTATACTTCATGATTTAGTCACGGCAAATGTGATGCAAATGAAGCAGCAGGTAGATTAAACTCTCCAGTCACCCTTTGCAAACTGCATATCACTCTGTAGCATTATCTGACATTATAAACAATCTGTACTCTGGTATTATGTAACATCTTGGATAAATAATCAACGGACTGGTAGCTGTATGCACCTTTGCATACTGACTGATAATTTGTTTGCTTTGAGGGAAGAAGCTAATGAGCCAAAGAGGCCCATCACTAAAATTAACATAAAGACTAATGGTGTGATGCCTTAATGAAGATGTCTTGTCATGACTATTTCAGCTAAAGGGACTAAAACCTCACCGCCTGATTTGCTTTATCTTCTTTTCACAGCACATCACAGTATATTCCACACCTCTCAAACACAGCAACAGAAAATATTTTACTCACATTCACAGAGAATGTCTTCCATCTTTTAAACGCCTATATAACCATAGTGGTAATGATAATTAAATTTTTCCGAAGCAACATTGTCTCTGGTATTTTTATTCTTCCACATTTTAATTCAGCCGAGGTTTTAGATCAATATGTTTATTTCGCATTTAAAGAGAGATGTCTCAGTGGACCATAAAGTATCTTCTTCCACATGTTACATGGCCTTTAGCAATAATGCTGTGTCAGTACTTTGCATAAAATGCAGAGAGGTGTTGCTCTCGGCCACTGTATGATCTGGTTTGTGGTTGAGCATAAGCTTTTGACCGATTACCGCATATACTGTGTTAGCTTCCTATAGTGATCTGTACACATAATTGGAATAAAATGAAAGATTATCTAGTCTGCTTCCTTGTTGTTATTTTGGGCGAATGGTTTGTTGCAAATAAACTGATGTCAATGGATAAGCATGGATACATTTTATTTTCTTTAATTTCACAGAAACAGTATTTCCTCTTGTCAGTATTTTATGGACTGAATACTAACTTTTGAGTCTGCCTTTGGAGGCAAAATAATAGTTTCTTTGGTCGTATGGATTACAGTAAATGACATTATGAGCAAATAAAAGGTAAAAGTTTCTACAGAGACACTTTTGTATAGGGAAGATAAAATTATATTCCTAATATTTGGTAACTGCATTAGTGGAAGAAGCATTCAGATCTTTTACTTAATGTAAGTAGAAGTACTGACACTGCACTGTGAAAATATTTCATGTGAAGTAAAAGATGCCATGCAAACCTGCTTTAGTGTAAATGTGTCTATGTTTTATCAGTAAAATGCACTGAAAGTACTGAAGAAAAAAACATTAACAATGAAAGGTGGACTGGGTCAAAAGAAGGGGTGGATGTACAGGGGGACAAGTTGGAGCTCAATAAAGTAAAAGTACTTAATTGTAATAACAACTTCTTCTACTCCATTACATCCGAGAGGCAATTATTGTAATTTTTACAGAACAAAATTTGGACTTGTAATGGAATGTTTAAATTTTGCTACTAGTTCTTAAGCTGCACAATTTTCTTTTGTTTAAACACTGTCTGGTTCCTGTTGTGCATTAAGAACACGTGGTGAGTGTGTTGACACAGGGTGTGATATAAAACTCTGTTTGTGGATGTTTTGTTGACTCAATTTACATTCATATGGGGTTACACACGTATCATCCATGTATGCCACCATGTAGACCTCTTGCTGACCGTATGCTACCCCAATTTTCTAGAATTTCTGCCACTTCACAAAAGAAAAATAGTGACACACATGAGCGCAGAAGAATCAGGTGCTTGTAAAGGACAGGGCTGGATTAAATGAAACACATGATCCCCAATAATTAGTACCCCTAAAAATACATAATTTAGAGAATAACAATCAAAAAATCTTAAGGCACATTAATAACAAAAATTA
Organism: Apogonichthyoides opercularis; assembly: GCA_029814545.1. NCBI lineage: Eukaryota > Metazoa > Chordata > Actinopteri > Kurtiformes > Apogonidae > Apogonichthyoides > Apogonichthyoides opercularis. The sequence goes on from JAPTGW010000006.1 coordinate 21,827,192, forward strand.
AAAAATAGTTTCTTTAGCTCTAAAAGAAAAGTAAGTACATTCCACATTAAAAAGATAAAATAAACAATGGGGAAACAAGTGTTTGTTTGTTTTTTTGTATAATTTATGATGTTTTTTAAAAATAGTTTTACCATTCAATTAATGTGTATGTTACATTTTACTGCTGTAGACGTTTAAAGCTGTGCTCTTTTGATCTACTTCATATACTTGAGTTGGTAATTTGATCTACAGCAAAGCATCATATTCTTTAATATTGCTGTCCCATGAAAACCACACAACACTATGGGGAGAGGTTTATCAAACCATAAAGGAACCCTTTGTCTCTCAGTTTATCTCAAATATTAAAAGTCAACACATTTGGAAACACAAGGTTTTCACTGAACAAGAAGGGGAGGAAAACACATCATTTGAGAAGGAACTAAAACTGTACTCGAAATACAGTGGAGTATAATTATAAAGTAGGATAAAATGAAAATCCTCATTTATAGCTTTCTCAAACTTGTACACAAGTACACTATCTGACTGAAAGTACAACACGTTTACTATTTATATTCCACTGCTGGTTAACTGGTGACTAAGTCTTGTGAAGGTTAAACTCCATTGTATTCATGTTCGTAAGCTGGAGATGTCACTTTGTGGGGGTTAGAAGAAGACTCTAAAACTGACAAGACCTAATGACAACTGGGTCAAAGGGTCAAAGGTCATTCAGTGATGTCTCTGTTTGTGGTGTTATTATCAGTAACTATACGTGGCATTACCTCCTTAAACTCAGTCCTCAATATTGTAGAATAGTTAACAGGAAAAAAAATCCACTCAAAGAACATGTGGTAAACACATTTTGGCGCATGTCGCTTTCCGTCGCGCCACGCTGAGTGGGTGGGGAAGTGCAACGCAAAGGCAAAGAGGTCAAGAGGAGGAGAGGAGAAACCACGTGTGATCCCCACTATGCACAGCACTGTCCTTCGTCGGTAGACTTGTTTTTGTAAGCGTGTACCCTTCGCATGTAGCCAGCTAGCCTGCGTTAGCCAGAGAAGCAGAGTTTGTATTTTTACAGATCGACTTATTCAACCATCGCTGCTGGGGGGTTTCTGTCGCCACACTGACTGCCGACCATGGTGAGCAAGACAGATGACATCCCGGCGTCAGTGCCTAACTGTAATCCGGTCGATCTTGCGGATGAAGCAGGGGATGGAGCCCAAGACAGCAAAGAAACTAGCAAGACACATCTGAAGGACTCCTGCGGCTGTGGTGAGGCTCTGCAGGCTTCTATCATCAGGAAACACACGCCACACATACAATGATAACACCTTCCATAAATGCATATATTACACACACATCTCCACATGATCAGCATCTGTGTGTGGACTGGACTTTACTGTGACAGCATGTGTGTCGTTGGCTGTGTTCTGCACAGCATCTGTTAAATCATTTTCTCCATGCTGGTTTGACTTCCAAATCCTTAGACCGGCTTAAGGTGGAGGTCTGCGGGGTTTGGTTCATCCCCTCCTCCTAACCTTCTCCTTGGTAGTCTGTCCCAAGAGCATCCACAGCTCTTACGGCTGCACCTACCTTCTGTCTACTCTTTTAACTGGTTGTCTCTACTAACATGACAACAGCCTTATTGATCACAACCATGTTTTTATTCCTGAGTTTGTAGCTTTTTAGTAGTGCACAGACACTGACAGTGTACGGCGCACAGGCTAACCCAAACAAGCTAGCCGGTATGCTAACGTTAGCGTACTCGGTTAGTTTGTAGCCAGTTAGCTCATCGAAGCTAGTTGGCTAAGTAGCAGAGCACAGCCGGTGCATCGTTTTATGCCTAAAATACAAACGTAGACATAAAAACTTTGTGGTTAACAGGTGTAACGGACAGTGGCTATACGGCATATGACTTTCAGAGTTAATACGGTGTAGCAGCATGTGTTGTGCAAACTCATATTGACGCACATGTTCAGTAAGAGAATGAACTGAAGGTCACCTTCAGTGGAGCTGCACATTATCCTCATGAACAGAGGGGGTTCAGGCACAACGCGTTTATTTTAATTGTTAGATATCTGTAGGTACGTTACGTTAAGGAAGTGTTGACACATACATTTGGTGTTATTTGTCCCAGTTTAAACGTGTATCGCCGATAATGCATCAGGGGTCGGTCGGAGCACACAGACCGGTTTCTACCCCCTCCCTACCGCCTGAGGTGAAATCATGTGTCCGTCTTCGACCGGGAAGCGGAAGCTGCTGGCTGTTATAGAAAAAGTCATGATGGTGTGTGCACTGTGAAAGGGAAGGTTACGCTAATAATACATGAACGGCCGAGTAAAACAGGTGAGTATCCTGTAAGTCAAAGTTGTGGAGGAGGCCTGTAGTGGAGCAGCAGCGCGTTGTCGGTAGAGTTTAGACTAAAGTGACAGTTCATGTTACACAACTTGTGCAGCATAAGAAGTGACTGCAGTCTGGTTCTGTGTCACATGTGGGACCTTGAATTGTCTGCCTGCCTCGTTTCAAAGTTAGACGGACCGCAGGGTTTTATTTTTCACAACTAGGCAAACCTTTGTGCGGCTTTCTTTTTTTAATCCTCTGGTTATTTATGTGGAGCGCAGTTCCTGTATAATTACACGTTTTGTTCATCATCATGTGGCTCAATAGTTGGACATTTAAGGGCATTTGCAAAGTAATCAGTACATAGTGTGGAAATGCATATGAAGAGGCAGCCCTTAGAAGATGTAGAAGGTTGTCTGTCTGAGATGGGACTGATGGTCTAAACATGTGTGATGCCAAGGCTGATGCATGTCTGTCAGTGACAAGGGTTGTAAGGGGACATATAAACAGCACATGGCACAGCATCAAGGTGCAGGTTACTTTTAGTGGTTTTAAAGGCCTTAATGTTCTGGTGGGGTTAAGAGTGACCTAGATAATCCCTCACACCCTGGCACTATTCCTCCTTTGACTAGATATTTTCCTTATCAGTCCACATTCATATTCATTATGTGTATATCTTTTTCTGCCTATTTTGAAACATGGCAAAAACGATTGAATAGTTTTAGCTGGAACAAGCAAAGAAAAAAGAAGTTTATAACGCTTTCACCTCAGGGCTCTGACACACTGATAGATCGGGTCATGTCAGAAGTCTGGATGTTTTGTCTGTGCTTAAAAATTTTGTTTCAGAATGAAACATGGTTAATGTGGAGATCTCTTTTTGTTTTTTTTTCTCAAAGTTTCACTCAGTCTTTAATGCAACAAATATCTGGGAAAAGCATGCTCATTTTAAACAATGCATGATGTTGTTGTTGTTTGTTTTTTTTTTTTTAATTTGGAGGAGGATGACATTTCAAATTTGCCAATGACCCAAATTATCAACTGTGAAATGAGACTTAATATATGATCTTCCAATAGATTGTCATCTGTCTTACATTTGTTGTTCATAGTTGTGGTTGTTGCTGCTTTGTAATAGTTTAACTAAGTGACCTTTTGTGGTTAGTTTTATAAAATTCCTCTGCAGATGCATGACTCAGTCTGTTTTCTTTTTTTTGTCTGTTCACCATGACAATGCCACCTTGTGGTGCAGTAAACATGATTATAGAGAGACCTTGTTTTTTGTTTTTTTCAGGATGTCTGTCTGGTTAATGTTGCCATGGCAGCTTCTACAGTCCCCATGTCAAGGGCTGTCGAGTGGATAGATAACTGGCTTTGGATTTATTATTTTGTGGTTGAGAAATGGGCTGTGGTTCAGTAAAAAGCTACACAGCTGCAAGGTATCTAAAATGACATGGTCAGCCCTGTGAAATATTAGGCTAAGCAGGTTTGACCGAGGGAAACATTTTTGTGAGATGAAAAGTGAATAGATTACAGTGAAGTTATTATTCTGTTGTGAGTCATTGTGTTTTTCACTGCTGTTTGGACGTGTAATGCTGTTCATGTTTGATTGGTTCCTTGCCTTCACTTCATGCTCTGGTGGCCTCTTGCTGGTAACTGTCAAATCTGAGAAGAACTAAACATGTAGATTATGATTGTATGTAGTAAGGATGAAGTAAAATCCACAGCACAGTGACAAAAGAAAGGTCTTTTGTGTTTATTTAACAACATGTTTTTAATCTCCTGAGGTCACAAATGAGTAGTTTCTGTTGGTTTGCCCCTATTTTGACTCAATTCTCAATCTCTTCAAATATCTCATTTTGTTCCTCAGCCCAAAGATCTTTGTTATAGCCCCATGTGAAAATGGCGAGTAAATCCAGAGTTGGTTTGGCAGGTAGGTTGATCTCACCTAGGTTCAATGCAGACTAGTGTATTTGAGGATGAAACAATGCTAGTTTTAAGTCAAACACATGGCATTTAGAAATGAATATTTGATAATGCATTTTCTCTCATGTTATACTGTGTTTAATACATCTGTACACTTTTCCAGTGAAACGTTTGGACACACTTCATAACTAATCCAGTAGAGTAAATGCATAAACCACTATTGTATCTTAAAACAATGTCAGACCTACCATTGGCCCTCTGCTGTGGATATCATTGCGTCACAGCTTCCACCTCCTGCTGAACTTTCCCCTTTTTACTCTGGAGCCAAATGGGTCAGTTTTGCAATACTTGGCCTGCTTAATTAATCACAGTGCTTCTGGCACTTTGCACCCTTGCATTTCAGCCTGTTTATACTGTATTTAAACACAAATGAGAAATAATTGAACTATGGCTTGTACAGAAAAGTAAAACTATGACAACTGCTTGGGTTTAGTATGAGGTTTGATGCTGATTTTTGAGTCGGTATACTTTTTTGTCTTTAAAATAGAAGAAAAAAATTAAGCTTGCAAGATCTCTTTAACTAATGGTTAAAATGTTAAGATAGAGCAAATGAATTAATTATTTTTTTTTTCCCCTTGAAATGAATGGGATAATTGATCACAAAGCATTTGATGCTTACAACATTGCTTCAGTCTCGGCTGCTGAAATGAAACCTTCCATGATGCAGTTAACAAAGAACACTCCTCTGAAACACCTGACACCGAGCCTCACTCTCCTGCCATGTATCGTTGTTAACTCGTGTGCTTGCCTCAGTGCTGTTGTGCTTCGTATTTAGAGCATGGCCGCCTCCTCTGCTCCACTACCTTCTTGGTGCAGTTATTTCAACCCAGGGTCATGGGGTCAGCATTAAAGGCTCACCCCTTTCTGTGGCTTCATATCCTTGACTGTGAACAAAGACTTGCTGGCTGGTAGCAGTTGTGTCCCAGTTGTGCACACAGTCAACTGCATTCCATTCAATTTTGTGTAATTTGTCATCGAGTTGGTATACTTTCCTACTCTCCTCTACTCTTGAGTATCAGATCTAGAATTAGAGCAACAAACATCTGAGTATTGATTAATCCAGTGTTTTTTCTCTTGTAATTGTTTATTTAGTAAAAGGAGCTCCTTGTTATCATCTTTTGCCCAAAATGATGTCTTGTCAGGATGCTTTTTTTCACCAACCAACAATTGGAAACCTAAGCATATGTCACTGACCTTTGTGGTTATTAAATAGAGGCAGAAAATTGGCTGAATCACCACATTTGATGACCAAAAGTGTGTTGTTGTTGTGTTAAATCACTGAAATGATTAGTACTCAGAATATTAGTTATGATACTATTTTGCTGGTATAATTTTACTTGCATTGGGTGACTTGTATGAAGAATTGGCAGATTTAACAGTTAAATATCCCCAAGTGAAGAAAAGCGGCACATCACAGCAAGTTGTCTTTCTCCAATTGCAGTGGCCACAATCAGCCACACAAATCACTTTAATTTCCTCATTTTATTATTGAAATGATAGTTTCAGTCCCTTGAGACCTTCCAGATGAATATGAATGAATGAATGAATGAATATATTTTTGGTATTTGTCACAGACACTTGAATGTGTTACATAATGGCAAGTGTTTGGAGAAATTATGAAAATATGTTGCTGGCACCAAGTGTCTATCTTATTATCCATCTTTTGCATGATGTTCCAATTTCTTTTGTTAACAGCCCCTCACACCCACACACACTACAGCTGAGTTTGTCAGATCTCTTCACCCATTCATGAATATTTGATGAGGTTATTGGTAAGGTCATCCAGCCTTTGAGTCTGTTCTTTGTTTATGACTCGGCTGCCTGGTAGCATCAGTGTTTTAATGTGGGACCAGAGTGTGTTTTGTTTTTAAGGATCGCTTCATATCTGAGCTCAAATCAATGAACTTATTGTCTAACAGCAGCCAAATGTCTTTACGTCATTAAATTTTATATCTTTTAAAAAAGGATTTTGCCGTTCAGTCTCAGCTATTTATTTATTTTTTTATATTAAATAAATAAAACTTAAGTGATGGTGGGGTTATGTGTAATTGTTTTTATTCTGTCAAGTATGTAAGAAATTAATGATTAATGGAACTAAAAACAATTTATATTATTTGCATGTGACACAGTTTTTCTCCTCTTGCAGCACACGGTGCAGACACAGCGATGGTGAATGGTGACGGAGCCCACGAACACACAGAGGAATCTGACTCAAAGCAGGATGGGAATGGCGAAGTGGATGGAGGGGAGGAGTCTAACGAACAGGAAGTGATAGTGATCCAGGACACAGGCTTCACTGTTAAAATCCAGGCACCTGGAACAGAGCCGTTCGACCTGCAGGTACGGATTAACTCTCTGCAGGCAGCAACCCAGTAGAACAAACAGCCACGTGTGTGGGATGCAGTGAGCCCAGTGGGGTGTTTGAGGAGTTTACGCATCGCAGGTTGAATGTCTGCTATGACACCAGGCAGTGTCATCATGCGCACACACACATTTCTGGCAGTTTACTTTAACAGTCTTTGTGTTTGTCCAGTTTGGGTACCAGGCTTTTACCCTTTTATGGCTGAATTGCTTCAATACTATCCATTGTCAGGAAGTGACTTGTCACTGGATATCAAATATCAATACATAAGGATTCAACATCATCAACACTTAGAATGTTATGGAGCATGCTTGTACTAATACCATATGTAATAATGCTGTCAATTATTTAGCAGTTTATTTCCTATAATTTACATAAGTCACTTTCTAGGATTACTGCATGGCTTCATTTTCAGTCATCACTTTATGGCTCAGTGGCAAGAAAAAAAACAAACAAAACAAATACTTTGAGTTCCAACAGACTTGCATCAAAACAAGATTCAACATACACTAACCCCGTTCAAGCTGTATATATTTGGCAAGAGAATGAAGCGGCACAACAGGTTAAATAGACTTAATTGGCCTTAATGTAAGACAGGTGTCAACAGGTTCAACTTGTATAGCTAAGCATCATGGGAGGTCCTGGATTTAAAGAACCAGAAAGGAGTCACAGTGTCTAGAGCGACCGTTAACAAGCACTAAACACTCACACCATTGGAAAGTACAACACTAGAGATACATGATATGTGAACATCAGACTTTACTGTCATAATGCTTAAAAACAACCCATAACGCAGTGCCAAGTTAACTTACTGATGAGGTGAAATAGAAATTATATCAAAACAAATGGGTTTGTATTTCTTGTCTAATGAATCCAAGTGACTGTATAAAAATGCCATGGTGCTGATGATAAAAACTGGTTAAATAGACTTAATTGGCTTTAAAGCTAAAGATTTGTATTGTAATGTGTAATAACCTTAGTTTATTACACATTACAGTTGTTATATTTGTTTTATTTGGGGAAACTGTTGATGTCAATGCATCTATAGTCAAAATGTTGAAATTATATCAAAATTTTTTTTGTCTACCACAACCAGTTTCTGCATAAGATTCCATACCTGATTCTGAAGCGTTATAATGGTACAGCTGACTGATGCGTCTCATACAGAGTACCAGAACCTGTCCTCATTTGCATCTTTTCACACTTGAACCAGGTTTCACCCCAGGAAATGGTGCAGGAGATCCATCAGGTGTTGATGGACCGTGAGGACACCTGCCACCGCACCTGCTTCTCCCTGCAGTTGGACGGAAACGTACTGGACAATTTTGCTGAGCTCAAGTCCATCGAAGGCCTGCAAGAGGGTTCGCTGCTCAAAGTGGTGGAAGGTGACATATTAAGCACAGATGAACACTTCCTGATGTAGGGAATGGGGAAATGAAAGCTATATTTTGGAGGATTATAAGATAGGTTGTCTGCTACATAATATGCTCTTGCTGAAGAAAGTTCCTTTAAGGTCAGTTTACAACATTTTTTGTGTGCAAGTCTGTCAGTCATTGTGACGCCATTGTTATCGGTCTTTGTAGTCTGTGTCTGAAACTGTCGACAAAACTTCTGTGAAAATGACAAAGCATCTAGTGTTGGGTTTCATTTTGCCAGCAAACAAAGGGACAATCTGAACAAATACTTTATTATCTGATAAATTAGAATACTTTGCTATCAAGGACATATGTAACCTGATCAACCTGAAGGACATCTGATAACATATGCTGCAGTAAATGTGTTTTTTTTTTTTTTTTTTTTTTTTAAAAGTT
>JAPTGW010000006.1:21841240-21852644 GCA_029814545.1 Apogonichthyoides opercularis
AGCTTGCGGAGACCTTAGTTGCCGAAGATGGATCTGGCATTGGTACGTCTTTCTTTTAAAAAAAAAAAAAAAGCCAAAAGGACACAGAGAGAGCAGCTCTGGTGGATAACTGCACAGATAAAAGTAGTGTTCAGCAAAGGCTGGAATCAATCCATAAAATGTAAATTGGCTACACACTAATTTGTGTTTTTGTGCATGTGTCCATGAGAGTATCAGGTAGAATAGCGCATTAAAGTATCATGTCCTGGATCGTAGTGGCTTCTCTCCACCTGGCTGGCTCTCTCTGTTCAGTCCTCAGCTTTCAGTGGGGACGAGTGTTGGCTCCTTATCAAGCCATCTCTCCCTGATGTGCCTGCAGTGCTTCTGCTGTGACAAATGACCCCAAAATCTCAATAACTATTTTTGTCCATTAATCCAAATGTGGTTTAGAATGCAAGTTTAATCTTGTCTTCAATGATCTGTGTGCTTCTCAATTTGATCCTAAATCATCTTAATCTGCTTGTCAAACACACTGACCCAATCTATAGTGTTTAGTGTTTGTGATCATGATCAACCGCTTTGAAACAGCGATGAGTGTTGGTAGAAGGCCATGTCTGCTCTCGGTCTGATATATTGCATGGTATTGGTTTCTTTGCTTTTTCATTTTGCAAACGCAAGCTCATTTGGTGTTTATCATCCAAAAGTGAGAACAATAATCTAAATGCAGTCAGCTGTGTTAGCAAATCATGTTAAAGTCTCTGACAGTGCAAATGAAAGCACATTTATTTATTCAGCTTTTTCTGTTTTTCAGAATGTGGTAATTTTAGTGTGGACATGGCCTAACATTAACACGCCATCAGGAGAGTAAAATATTTATCACCACTAATTCTCATTCCCCCTCATATTTACATTGTTTGATCACAATCACACACAGACCCCAAAAGCAGAGAAGTCGTCCTGAACGCCTGCAAAGCAGTCGGCTCCATCAGCAACACATCTTTCGACATTCGCTTCAACCCAGACATCTTCTCTCCAGGTAAATATGATAGAGATCATAATCATTTCTGTCAAATAATATCTGGAATTGTCAGCATTTCTTTGCTGCTTTTGGAGCTGCTAAAACATTAAGTCATTGACAGGTCATAGTGCATTTTATAATTACTCTGTTTTGAACCAGGAGTGCGTTTCCCAGATGACAGCACAGACGACGTCCAGAAGCAGAAGCAGCTTCTGAAAGATGCCGCTGCCTTCCTAGTATCATGCCAGATCCCCTCACTGGTCAGCTCCTCCTTCTCATCCTAGAAAAGTTGGAGAATATCTTAAATTTGCAGATTTTATGTTTATTAATGTTGCGTGTGTTGCATGACCAGGTGAAAGACTGTTTAGACCACAGCGCTCTGCCTATGGATGGAGCCACACTGACGGAGGCTCTGCACCAGCGGGGCATCAACGTCCGTTATTTGGGCACGGTCCTGGAGTTTCTGGACAAGACTCCTGCCAAAGCCCAGCTAGAACACTTCTATGTGAGTCTGACTCGACTTTATTTTTATAGCTCTTTGAATACAAAAGGCAGCTTAAACTGAGCATGAGCATGACCAGGACAGTACAGACAAGTAATAATGGACAAAAGAAAACTGGATGATCCTTTGCTGATGCCATTTTCTTGTTGGAGATTTTGACATGTTAAGAAATGAAGTCAATAACATAATCAAAAGTGACTAAAAACAAATCCAAAGCTAGAGATGGCAAGGCATGTCTCCCACATAGTATACCAGTATTGTGACCCGATATTCAATATGAAGTTGCCATTATGACAGATTTATAATCTTATGAATAGCTAGATGTTTGTCAACTACTACTATTACTCTATTTCTGAACTTAATTTGTTTTGTCAACGTTTCCTTTATCTGTTCTACAGAGAATAGGAGTGAGCGAGCTGATCACTAGATGTGCTAAACATATCTTCAAAACATACCTCCAGGTAAGTAGCATTCAACTTGCATTAGTTGGTTAAAACAAATCCCTACTTCTGTCCTGGTGAATATATTCATAGATTTGTGTAATTCCTCATCATACAGGGTGTGGAGTTGTCTGCTCTGTCTGCTGCTGTAAGTCATTTCCTGAACTGCTTCTTGAGTTCCTTCCCTGATGCTGTTGCCCATCTGCCTCCTGACGAGCTGGTCTCTCGGCGCAAGAGTCGCAAGCGCCGCAACAGAGTGCCCGGCAGCGGCGACAACACGGCCTGGGCCAGTCTGACGCCCAGCGAGTTGTGGAAGAACATCGTCTCTGAAGCCCAGAGCTACTACCACTTCACCATACAGTGGTGAGAATCTATTTGTACCAACACTGATTGAATTAATTTTGTACTCATTTCTTCTCCAAATAATGTTTAAATCATTAACATTTTTCATGTGCAGTGAAAGTGTGGACCAGGTTGTGGAGAAATACGGCCTTCAGAAAAGCACTCTGCTCAGAGAAATTTCTATCAAAACTGGCATCCAGGTAACATCCATTTAATCAGTAGTGACCTCTGACCTTACGGTCACATGACCTTCACATTTTTTACACCTGTGTGATTTTTTTTTTTTTTTTTCCCCTCCAGATTCTCATAAAGGAGTATAACTTTGACAGCCGTCACAAACCTGCCTTCACAGAGGAGGACATCCTAAATATTTTCCCTGTTGTGAAACATGTAAATCCCAAAGCCTCAGACGCCTTCCACTTCTTCCAGAGTGGTCAGGCCAAAGTGCAGCAAGGTGAAACCCAGTAGATTTATTGTAACAGGCATGAAGTTTTTTTTATATAAATATTTCTGCATGAAAAAAGTGAGGAGACCACATCCTTTGGCTTTGGATTTTGGCTAAATGCGCCTCCTGCTGTGTCTAGGATTTCTAAAGGAGGGTTGCGAGCTGATCAACGAAGCCCTCAACCTGTTCAACAATGTGTATGGAGCCATGCATGTAGAGATCTGTGCCTGTCTGCGCCTGCTGGCACGTCTTAATTACATCATGGGAGACCACGCTGAGGTGAGCAGAAATGACAATCTTTCTTATGGCAGCAGTTTTGGCGCATGTTTACCAGTGAATCTGAAACAAATGGAATTTTTTTATTTCTCTCCAGGCTCTGAGCAACCAGCAGAAGGCTGTTCTGATGAGTGAACGAGTGCTGGGCATCGAACACCCCAACACAATTCAAGAATATGTAAGTTATTGTATATTTATACCTCAGATTTAGTTCTCTGTTACTAGTTTGTCAGACATTAACAATAATTTATGTACAGTGTCTGCCTTACAAGTGTTGAGGAAGGGGAGATAAATAAAATAACAAATCAGCAGCCATTAGTCAAGCGGAAGTATTATTAAAGCCAACCAAAAGTAGGTCCTTAAAAGCAGAGATTTAGATCAATTTAATTTTAGTACCATTTGTAACAAATTCCAGTCATTAGCAGAGGTAGAGTGGATTTTAAGTTCCATAACAAAGAGGTTTAATATCCCTCTGACCTACATGTGTTGCTCTCTTCCCAGATGCACTTGGCTCTGTACTGCTTTGCTAACGGCCAGCTGTCGACTGCTCTGAAGCTGCTGTATCGTGCCCGTTACCTCATGTTGTTGGTTTGTGGGGAGAACCACCCAGAGATGGCGCTGCTTGACGTGAGTGCAGTTTGTACCAGAGAATTGCACAAAAACTTGTGGTTCAGTAGTACACCAGATCTGGTCAATATAACATCCACTAGCAACATATATTTTTTTTTTTTTTTTTTTTCCCCCCTCATCAGAGTAATATCGGCTTGGTGCTGCACGGAGTGATGGAGTATGACTTATCGCTGAGATTCTTGGAGAACGCCTTGACCATTAACACAAAGTATCACGGAGTCCGGTCCCTCAAGGTGGCACTGAGGTGTGGAGAGATTCAATGTGTTTAATTTAATAACATAAAATACTGGTTTTGGTGCAAATTTACATAATATTTGTCTTGTGTTTTTAGCCATCACTTGGTCGCTAGGGTTTATGAGAGCAAAGCTGAGTTCCGCTCTGCACTTCAGCATGAAAAGGAGGGTTACACCATTTACAAGAACCAGGTAGGCCCTGCAGGAATATGACACTTTTTATGTTTAGTTCTGATGGAATATTATTTTAAATACAACTTTTTTCCATGTTTTCCCAGATGGGTGAGGCACATGAGAAAACAAAGGAAAGCTCAGAGTACCTGAAGTATCTGACACAACAGGCTGTGGCACTGCAGAGGACCATGAATGAGATCTACAAAAATGGCTCCAACGCTAGCATCATGCCCCTGAAGGTGGCTGCTCTGACTCGCACATGTTTTTGCTTCCACTTAACTAAGCTCCAATATTTAGTAAATGTATAATGTTTTCATATCCTTTTGTTCTTCAGTTCACTGCTCCCAGCATGGCCAGTGTCCTGGAACAGCTCAACATCATCAACGGCATCATCTTTATACCTCTCAGGTAAAAACTAGACTGAACACCTGCAGCTGCTACAGGATATAAAATCTTGATTTTTGTCCAGCTGTACTTGGTTAAATCATATCTTAGTGTAGGATTATCAAATACAAAAATCAGTCATATTACTCATTATTAATAGTTTTTCTTCTTAAGACCAATTATTAAAGTATGGAAATGTACTGAGTACTGAAAAGCAGTGCCATTACAATTACCTTCATGCTCTTGAGAAACGCACTTAAATTAGACAATGGTCATAGGTCAGCTGTTTTCAATAAGTAAAATAAATACTGCCACACTGAGTGTATTAATATTTTTACATATCAGATATTTCATATGTTAATGGCTTTGGTTTAATCTTTTTTTGATTAAATTTTTTTGCTAATATTTGACTGGTGACATTGATTGCAGTTTTCGCTTACTATCTCCATGTGATTGACTTGTAAAGCACTAAGATGTGTAAAATATGCACAGCTAATGATGGGGTCTGGTCAGAAAATGTCACATTATGCAGAGATCAAATAAGTCTCGTGTATCATGTATCTTTATTAGCTAAAGCAGAGTTTAAAGACTTAATACTTTTAAGATGCAGTACAGTTCTACTTAAAGATCTAAAAATGAGGACTTTATTATATAATTTATGAACATAGTTGGAAGCATTGTTTAGTCAAGTACACAAATCAACATCATCAAATTTTGTTTACCTATCAGTGCTGTCATATCTTTTACATAGTAAACATAGTTTATAATATTATGTTAGCTAATGTTCCTACTTAATTGATTTCATTACAATTGAATGACAGAATACAGTATTGAGAAGATTCTTTTAATAGAAATGCAGATTATTTCTTTTATTAAATTTGTACAGCAAATGCTACATCTGCCAGATTGTTTCCTCATAATACTACTACTAATAATAGATTAGATTTGTATTGTGCTTTTCAAGGCACCCAAAGCACTTTACATTATTGATCCATTATTCATTTGCTCTCATATTCACACTGTGGTGGTGGTAAACTACGCTTGTAGCCACAGCTGCCCTGTCATACTTCATGCATGACCCCCGATGACTGCACAAGTGAGAATTGGGACAAAAGCTTAGCACTACGTTATCACAGTGGTCCAGTGATTGACAATAATGTTTTGAGTGACCTCCAATGGTAAAAATGATACATTAAGTATTGAAGTGCATGTGGTCTTTTCATTCCAGTCAAAAGGATCTGGAGAACCTGAAGGCAGAGGTGCAGAGGCGGCAGCAGCTGCAGGAGCTGGGGAAGAATGAGGAGCCAACTGAGGACACCCCACTGGAACTAGAGGACAAAATTCCCATTGATTAATATCTAATAAGCTTCAACACAGCTACTTTCTGCTATGGGGTGGGAGGCAGTGATGCAACAGCATGTCACTGAGCCTGTGGACCCATGAACTGAGCACTCTAAATCAGCTTTGAAATAAACAGGGGAGGGATGGGTCAGGACAGACAAATTGTGTGAACTGTAGGACATGGGATACAGAGCAGGAAATTCCTGCAAGGTAGGAAGAAAGAAAGAGAGAAGAGAAAGTACAAACACCGAATCAATGTTAACATGCAATCTGAGTATCCCCGGCCCAAGCACCTGGTGATGAAGTCACTAAAGGTGTAGAAAAATGCTGATGGCTGGGGGAGGGAGACCAAGGATGACCATGACATTGTATACCAGAGCCTTATCCACTGTACCATTTTAAAAACCCCAAAACCGCTTCAAGCTCTCTACAGCACTGCTAGGCCAGGACCACATTTTGCCCTGCATTTCTCTAAAGAGCCTTGGAGATTGCAGGGCCATGTAGCCACACCCACCCTCCAGTGGTGCTCAAAATGACATAGCACCAACCCTGTCCTAGAACTCAGGGGTAATTTCTACTGTGCACTAAGAGCAGATTACAGTCACTAAAATGAGATTTTTCAAGCGGGGCTTCAGAATGTAAATTCCCCTTTCTAACCCCCTGTCATTCTTACACATCCCTGGTGGTTAATTCGTGTTTCTCTCATTTGTACTCATGACGACCCTGGTGGGTCCCTGCTGTGTTCTGCTGTTCCTGTTTCTCTCAAACAAAATTACACATTACTGAGCTTTCAACCCATCATTGGTCTGATTTTTATTTGCTGGATTTTTTTAATGGATTTTGTAAAAGTGCACAGAAGAATTAAGAAAGTATTTAGGGCCTGTTGATCATCAATTAATTTAAGCCATGTCTGTTTTATAGGAAAATGTATAGAAGTGGAAAAGATGTATAAATCTTTATCGGATTTAGACAGGTACTTGATTGATGTTAATGGAAATACAGATTTAAAACGTCCACCTTATACACAGTAGATTTATCTATCTATATACTAGCTGTGTTCAATCTTCTATTTTTACACATTGAAAGATTATGTGCATGTATGTTTGTATGTGTGACAGTGTGTGTGTCTTTGTGTAGTCCAGCAGAAAATCCATTGGTCAGGGCTGTTGCTGCTTTTGCTGCTGCATAGTCATAATAGAGGCTAAAAGTGAACATTGGCTTTCCAGATGTTTTATATTTCTACACATGGTAAACCTGCTGGATAGTTGAAGCCTCTTTAACAAAAACAATCATGGCCACTGATGTTGTCAATCTGTTTACGTACCATAAAGGTACAGGACAGGTGCTCAACACTGGCAGCAGTTTCTGGGTGTTTCTTTTGGTTTCTTTTTCCATTACTGGGTCATGTCATCTTTTTGTATGCAACTGAGATAAAAACCAGCCAGGAGTGTCTGTTCATTGAGCAGTATTTAGTGCACTTTCTCGTGCGGTTTTGTGTGAACATACTTGCAGCACAACCAAAAGTGGACAAAAGAAGGGCTGCTTCAATGTAATGTACCAAAAAAGAATGATAATGGTTTGTTTGCGCTTGTATACATGCAATGTGTCTCTCCCATGGCAATTTGTTACTTAATTGTTGGCGTGTCTAAATATACGATTAAAGCAATAGAGAGATGGTGCTGGAAGTGAATGTTTGTAGAAAATGCAGTTTTTACTTGGCACAAAACATGCAAGCTGGACTATTAATAACCTGCAAAAAGTGAGCCTTTATAAAAACAAAAGGTGAGGTCTTGAGAGTGAAGTTAAAACATGATTGTGCTCCTAAACAGTCATGATGTCAGTGGCAGAGTGTGGTATGTATTGTGCCTATTGTCTGTGGCAACCAGGGTGACAACAGGAAAAAAACTCAACAACTTGTGTGACTAATGGAAAAATGCCTCCTGATTTTGTTTGAGTTTCATGTATTATAACTTTTTTTTTTTTTTTTTAATTTCTTTCAGTTTGGAGGCATGTGTATCTTGTTCCCTACTTTCCCTCCTGAAAAAGTTTTGTTCAACTGTATTGCCAGTAATGTCCGCAAGGTGGCACCCTTACACTTGTGACAGTCTACCTGTCGTGAAATGACATGAGACCCAGCAGCGTAAGTGCAGACAATTGCACACCTGTTGTCAGCATCCACAAATTACAAAAACGTGTATCTACCCCGTAAACTTGAACTAATAGATTAGGTCTTTCAAGCACTACAATGTTGAACATGATTTAACCTGTTAAAATACCAACAAAAGTGAGTCTGCTGTCTGGAAATTGTGATATTGGGAATCTGATGTAGAATAAACCCAATGAGAATAATCAAACTGTTTGTCTGCAAAAATGTTGCGCCTTTAAAAACAATTGCAACGTGGTTCTGTTTTAAGTGCCCCAATTTTCCTCCACTACAATTCAACTGTGTAACACTTTGTTTCAAGTAGTTCAGATGTTTAAGGGCATGAAATGTTATTTAATGTTGTTAGATGTTTATTGGAATCAAATTAGAAAAAAAACCCTATATGGTTTAATGATGCATACCTAAGGTAAAGTGTTTATTGTCACATTTAATTTGCAGATATTTGCAGTTAATTTAAATTATGAATGTTCAAAATGCGAAGTAGGAATTGAAATGGATGTCGAGCAAATATCACAAATACTGACATTAAAGATTAATATTTCAAAATTCCATTCTGTGGAAGTTAGTATAAGATTCCAGAGCTCTATTTACCAATACATAATGTTGTGAGACACTAAAGTCTTTAAGGGGAAAGCATCTAATACATCTAAGACATGGTGCACTTTGCTGCTCACTGGTCAAACCGCTCTTTTGTCTCATTGTGATCCCCAACACAATGATTGTCTGAGGGTTATGTGTTGTTTTTTTTTAGCTGATGAATTGTAACCTGCAGAAAGGCTCCATAGGCCTAGTGTTTGAGTCTGCTTCCATTGATAATGTGTGGTATTGTGTGTTGCTCCTTAATAATCTGATTATTTTTTGGTCTGAATATGCTTTTATATTAAAGTGAATAAAGTTAAACTAGCAAATGTTTGCGGCTTGGGTAAGTGTCATATATAATAATCAGCACTGTGCATGTTTTAGTACACTTAAGTGTACGTGGAGAAACCCGGTCATTAAATGCATGAGCAAATGATTAAGCTGAGTCACGAATCATTCAATTAACTGGGGTTCCATATCTATTCTAAGCTTTTTCAAGTTAGTATTGCACGATTAAACAGCAGAAGCGCGTCAGATACGTTTAAATCACTCTCGTCTGTTTTTTTTTTTTTCCTAGTATCAAGGACGTGCGCGCCCACGTAGGTCTGTGAACGCGACCCCGAGCGCGCGGCCGGCTGAAGGCGAATGCGGTAGTCTACGAAAAACAAGCAGGCAGAGAGACAAGACGGGCACAGTTTACCTCCACATCACAAGATCATATTTTGGAGCGGAAATTTCACGCCCTGTCGGGTCGTGTTACCGTTGGAAACGGCTGAGGATATTCACGGGCAGAAACAATAGGGTGAGTTTAGATACTTTGCAATTACGAAGCCGGGCGGCTCGAAGGAATCTGGCATTAGTTGGGGAAAATGACGATGTGGCTGTAATTTTTGCACCTCCTTTTTATGTCTCAAAATGGCGGCTAGGCCGCTTGGACTGGAGCAGCAGGTACCTTGTCAGCGGAGTTTATCCCACTGTTAAGATAAACAATAATGTGCTCATGAATAAATTTATGGTGGTCGTATTTGGCTACCATAGATAATTTGAGTTGCATGCACGGCACGGACCTGTAGTGTGTTGAAGAGGGCGTGTACTAGCTAACTGATCAACTTTCCAACTATCGCCGGGAAGCTAACTTGGCTAATGTTAACTTTAGCTAATGATAGCTAAAGACAACAACTGTTAAGAAATGTCAAGGCGACAAAGTCCTCAACGACCACAGCCAGTGAAACGTGTCAGTGTTTAATGTGTATGTAGACTAGTGTAAATTAACCACCACCGTGTTCAGTGGTGTCCGTCCCAAGTTAATAACCAGTCAACAGCGTAGTTTGATGCACCCACATTCTCTGTCAACCTTTCAAAAACCTTGATGATAAAGTCCGATATCACACGGCTATCCGAGTCTAAAGTTAGCTCATTCAAATATGAATTATTTGTACATTTAGTGCCACTGTTGTGTGGACATGGTTTGGATAAGTCGGCGCAGTCTTTGCAGCTTCATGTTACTGCTGTATGCATAGTTAGCATTGTAAATAGAACTTAAAGTGATTCCGCTGTCTGCTTTGTGTGATAATTTTATAATGTCGACATTATTATATTTAAGTTTTAAGCTGTCCTGCTGCCATTTTCTTACATGTCATGCTCGTAATCACATTATCTGAGGCGCTGGTTGTCACCGGGGATGATGCTAGTGATGGCTGCACTCAGCTGAGTCTCTGTGACTTGTTCTGCTTCACGCGGTTTGTTGGCTCGGCGTTAGAAAATCAGGGTGGAGCACATAGGATGCGATGAGTTTGTATGAAACGCATCTACTTACTACTCGAGTGACGGCGTTCATTTATGCACACGTATCCTCGGTTTGGCTGCGTGGATGCAGGATTCAGTAAATTGGGTCAGGAATATGTGGAGGATGAAAACCAAATTGAGGCTCTGATATCGCTCCTTGATTCCTACACAGTTTAGGGAATTTGGACATAATACAGCGCTGGTTAAAGCTAGAATCCTTGGTCGGTTTTACTCTTTTCAGCCACGCCTGAGAGGGCTGCAGCTGATCAACTGTATTATGGGATATTGATGAAATTGCTTGTTGTAAAAACAGTGTCCACTTCAATCAAGAAGCTAATGTTAGACTGGAACTGGGTGCTCGTCACTGAGGTAAGAATATTTTGCGTTCTACATCCCAGCTGATTTATATGTTGTCGTTTTAAAGAAAAATGGGTGCCTATTCAGTCTAGTAGTAAATTAAATTCAATATGACTTTATATGTTAATAGTAAAACGGTTACTGTTAATAAATTAGATGTTTTTTATTCATGGGCAGTTACTTTCTTGTCAATCATGGTTGGTTAATTCGTTTACTTTGTCAAATTTGTTTACTCATTTGTTAGCCTTTGTTTTATCCAGTGACACGCATTTAGAGTTCCATTATTTGTGTCAAAGCCTTTCATTTTAAAGGAAAATACTCAAGTTCAGCTTAAAGGTGGTGATGGATCTCATGCCTGCCATGCCTCACATGTCATAAAGCCCACAAATACAGACCATTATGTTGAAAATCCTCCAGGTTTGAATTACAAGCCACAGTATGTTATCAACAAAATATGTTGTTTATTGCCTGAAATTAATTATTGGTCACTACAAAAAGCTTGTTTAAGCATAGTACCTCATTTTGTGGAATAAGAACAAGCTTTGAGTTGCAGGCAGTGCTCGAAAACATTCTGTTAGTCTTAGTTGTAGTACAGGTTGATGTTAGTTGGTGTATCCCTGCAGCTAGGCTCCATTCAGTGCTGTCAGCAATAGGAACACAGCAGCACAAATTGTACTGCAACAGAAAGCTTCAGCCATTGCAATGCTGCTGTGTTGTCACTTGTTGCGAGTTCAACATAAGGAGACCAATGTGAT
>JAPTGW010000006.1:22002746-22013969 GCA_029814545.1 Apogonichthyoides opercularis
TACATACATACTTTACTATAAACTGACTTGAAAATCCTACCAAGTACTAAACAGTTCAGAGAGTGGATGGATAGACGGATGGATGGATGACTTAAAAACACACCCACTAGCTTAGCAACATTAACGCAACAAACAACCCATGATGCAATACTCTCTCAAAAATACTGTAATTTAACTGGTCCTCAGCCCTTCTAAAATATGTGGGGAGTGCACACATGATGGAATCCAGTCAGTCAGCAGAAGAGGTAATGAGTCTGTGTATTTGTTTGGCTTGAGTTCAAATGTTAACAGTCTGTCTTAATCACTTGCTCCACTTCTCAGCATGACAGACAATTAGAATGACGTACAACTGTATCAGGATGGTGTGAGTCTGTGTCGTTTCCTCTTGACTGAAAACATGGTGTTAAAGTAAATGGAATCAGATCATGGTTCATACCCATCATTTTAACCTTCCCATGGTATAATTACTTAAGATGTTTTGTTCCCAATAATATGCCCTGTATGTGTTTCTTGAACAATGAAATGTCAATCAATGGACAAAAGGGTGTGGTGCAGCTGCATATCTGCACAGTCTGTCATTCCAGTTTGCAAATGAATGCAGTGCGCACAATCACTAGCTGTGACAGCAATGAGAAAAGCAGATGCGGCTGCAGGGGAACCAGTGAAAAGGGGAAAACCGGCATGTACTGCAGTAGCTATCCGGGCCATGCTAATGGGCTAATAAAGTCCAAGTATAGATGCCTACACTTTGGCTGCAGTGGCAAGCAGCAACAGAAGGCAGAGGAAGGTAATGGCTAGTTGAGTAAAAGCCACAGTGGAATGCACTATGGTAAATGTGTGTATATGTGTGTGGAGAGGGTGGCTCAAGAGAGAGAGAGAGACGACCGTCCCCTCCTCTCTGTCCACAGCTGGCGTTGCCCATGCAAAGTGACGTCATTCTGTTTCTGTATGTTTGTATGTGAGGTTGTAAGGCATACTGAGGCTAACAAAAGGAAGCCACAGCCACCCTCTTACTCCACCACACCCGAGTCCTGTGTGGTTTTTAAGCCACGGGGTGTGGGCACAGGGAACGGACACTTCACTTATGTCAACTGAGAGACTTCAAGAGGAAAAATACAGCCCTGGGAGAAATAAGAGACAAGCATGGTTCTAATATTTTTAGATGTGTTCGCATTATTTAAAGTCTGGAAACAACAGGTTAATATTATTCAAAGAAAAGTTACTGCATTTCCACTGATCACGTCAACAGGTTTCGTGCAGTGCGGACCAGGACAGACCAGGGACAGATATTATTTCCCAGTATCACCATCACTGAGTGACACTAAACATAATGTAAAATCATGTAGATCACAGACTGATTGAGCTAAAATCATCATCAATATGCATATGTGCCATAATACTATGACAAGAAATACCATGCCTAACAAGCAGGAAATGTCCAAAAACATTGCAGCAAATACTGAAGTTGCTTTTACCTTGATTGACCACAGATTTGAAGTTTAAACAACTATAATCTTTATTTTGGAAGTTGTAAGTTAGATTTTTTTTATTTCACTCTCCTCCGTTGTTGCAACGTTCATGGTCGTAGTTACAGTGAAGCCAACGTCACAATAATTTACACTGTGCTGCTTTGACAACCAGCCATGCAAAAGTAGTACTATGCCTGCAGTGGAAATGTAACGAACAGGCTAAACCGAGACAGGCTATGCCGAGTCGAACTGGGTCAAGTTGATACCAGCCCTGCGAATGCAGCAATATTAAATGTTTTAGATGTGCAACATGTCATTTCTCATGCTTCGGGTCTCCTAGTTTAAACAATAGCAGAAAAAGAGGTTTGATGATCTCCTAAATTAAAGTGGGCTCCCAGAATAGTGGTCTAGTGTGACTCATGTTAAAATCATGTTTACAGATGGGATAACATATGAAGTTTTATTCCTATTATTAAGGTAACTCAGTTTAGCTGGGAAATCTGTAATGGAAATTCAGTCTCCACATTTTACCCATCTTAATACACACATAATACCTACCACAAGCATAAGCACATTATTACACACATTAGGAGCAGTAAACTGCCATTTCAGGCATTTAGGGACCAAGTCCAGATCTTCATCAGTACTGTGGTCAGGGGCACCAACCTCATGTACCTATATTTAATGATGAGGGGAAACCGGAGGACCTGGGAGAAACCTATGGGATGCAAAAAAAAAAAAAAAACCCTCAACAAAAGGCTCTGGTCTAGTCTAAGGAAGTAGCTGTTAAACATTAGTATTAATGCAGTAGATATGACACCATTGATAGGTTGTTTTCTAATTTGATAAATTATGATTTTTTTCTCAACATCTATAACAGTCATTTTTTAGATTTTTTTTGGTGAAAATGTACCTTGGAAAAAGTGGAGAAATCAATATTTGGTGGAATATTCCCGATTCAGACACAGCTTTCATGCATCTCAGTATGTTCTCCACCAGTCTTTCCTGTTGCTGTTAGGTGTTTTGTACTACTCCTGGTGCAAAAATGCCTCAGCTCAGCTTTGATGATTTTTGGTCATCAATTGTTTTCTTGTTCTCATTCCACAACATTTATTTCTGAAATTGTGTGGCCTTTGAATTGTTCTATAGCTACATACTGTTTTAGAATGTTTAATAAGAATATCAGAGAGGGTGTGGTGTCATGTACATAGAACTGGACATCTGCTCATTTAATCACATATGTACACACTAAGAGATGTGTGAAGCCAGCGAGAGTAACAAGCAAATGTCATCACCAAGCCAGGAGCCAGCAGCATCAGCCTGAGGGCTTAGGACAGATGTTGGCCTATTGAAAGTCACCTCACAAGGTGTTCAGTTTACATATTCTGCAGCTTTGTCACATAGGCTTGGAATGCTGCTGAGGAAGGAACCAAAGTTTGTCACACCCACTCTGATCCACTCCTCTCCACCCGTCTGTGAACTGTTTGGGCTCAAAAACAAACACGCCCCCTTTCATCCACACTGAGCCAGGCCAAACACAGCTGTAGGGCTTATGACTGAGATATAGGCAATGACATGAAGTGGAGGAGAAGGGAGGGGGTTGGTTTTGACACTGAGGTGACAGGCCGCTGGCTACTGCAACAGAGATAGTAAATGAACTACGATACGCTTCACAGGAGCTGCTGACTCTGCTAAAAGATGGTTAAATTCTTTACTTCTAGAGAAGGCAACTATAACCAGTGAAAAGTTACATGTAAACAAGTAGCAGGCAAACAAAGAAAGATGACACGCCTGTGCAAATTCTCAGTTGTCACTTTGAAAGACAAGAAACAAGAAAATCTGGGCCTCCTGAACACACCTATCACCAAAGAACTATTCCTTTCCGGTGTTGAGTAAAACCCTGAAGCACAACGACACACAGGCTGGAGCATTCACATCACATATAATAATCTCAGACTGAACACTTTTAATCTTGCTTTGTGTGAGATAAAAATGTTCACATTCAGAATTTTCCACTTTTTCAATACATAAATTCTCAGTCAGTACAAGTACAAATTGGACTTGCTTGAAAAGTGGTGGCAAAAGGACTGACATCAACAAATCACAATGTTCCCATATGGTGAGATAATCACAGCCAAATCGCCCTTCACATTGACCTACTTCAGATTCAGCAGCAGGATTGAGGAAAACTCAGATGTCTTACCTCATCATCTGGTCAGGGCAGAAGGATTGATCAGCAGGATGAATGTGTTTAAAATCCCCATCCAGCAGAATCCGGGCACCAAGGAATGGAAACACAAAGTCAATATTAGAAATAAGAAACTGTACACAATAAATGTGTTTTCATTATGGTTGGGAAATGATAGTAGTTTGATTAAACTATAAATGCTCCGACATCTTTTTGAGTATTAAACCTAGGCCTCATTAAATGTTGTCAAGGCCCAAGCCTAACCATAAAAATCATTAAGTAGTTACATAAGAATGTAATTTCTGCATGACATGCTTGAAAAGTGACATGACTTGACAAATATACAGTACATAGCAATAAATGTTAAGAAAAGATGAGATCATACATATCTGTGGTTTGCAAAATAAATGTTCTCCCTAATGCTTAAAGACAACCAAGAAACTTTTTACAAAAATTAATAGAGCAGATAAATTATTTAGATGACCAACCAAAACCATCTTTGTAACAAAATGTACCTACTGCACCTTCAACTGTTGATAAATGACTGTTGATTAATACCAGACCATAAGATGCTGTCATAGGAGTGATTTAAAGGAGCTGTATGTAGTATTTGACATTTTGTCCCATGTTGAAGAAAACTAACACCAAAGGCCCTTTGACTAAAGTATCAGAAAAAGTGATGAGAACTGCTTGAAACAACTTTTAGAGTCCAAGAAAGTGACAAACATACAGCATTTCTTCTACATGGTTGAGTTTGATTATGAGGCTTATGAAGATATAAATGTATTAGGTAATGTTATTATCTTTACTAAGTTGTTGATCCACAATTCAGGCTAAATTGATAGTCTGAATGATTCTAAACAGATTTTAAGTGCAGTGATTAATACAGTAACCGCATGGAAAATAGAGGTAATTTGTGGTCTTACTGCAACTGTTTTCAGTCTAAAAACAGAGCTAAGCAAATAGAGCTCTAATGTAAAATGAGGATCGTAAGACACCAGCTGTGAGTTTTTTATTTGAAGGAGAAACTGTGATAATACCACTGTACAGATCTGTGTAGGGTTAAACAAGGAGCTTCACACTTTATTCAGTACATGATACAGTCTGAGGATACACCGCATTGATTCATTGGTGTTTTTTGTAAACCAAAGTGTGTTGTGCTACACGCCTTCCTCCAGGTGTTGAGAGTTTGGACCCCCTTTATCAAAACAATGTTTATCTCTGAACAAAGGCACACTCATCAACTCATTTTTAATTAAAACTAGCCAAAAGTTAAGGCAATGGAACAATGCTATGTTCACAAAGAATAAGTCTTGAGTGCGGATGTTGCAGAGTGCATGCAAGTATTCATGCTTCAAAGGCTGCCTGAGCTTTACTGTTCAAAGAGAGCATGCTTACATGTCCCACATCAACCAGTGCAGTGGCTTAAGGTAGCTTTTCTGATTTACAGTGTGAACATAGAGCACAAATCCACTGTCAGGAAATTTGGTCTTAATAAAAACAAGGAGAATGGCTTGAAACGATATAGAATAGGTCTATCTTGAAGTACATATTTGAAAAGCTATAATTTCCACACAGTAAAAACCCATAAAAGTCACAAATGTGGCAGGATCAGTTATGAAACTGGTACTCTGGTCCAAGCCTGACAGTAGTATTTTCATTCCAGATGGACTTCAGAGTAATTAGTCAAGAGTAGACGCCGGCTCAAATTATTCATGGTGGTTCCCATTTACTGATTCTTTTAGTTCTTAAAGGCAAACAAATTTCTTTACTCTAGACTGCCTGTCCTGGGAAAATGTCTGGCAACGTTACAAATATTGATTCACTGCTTTAAACCCTGGACCATCACTGCCTGTAAACTCACTGAGGAGATTGTGTACAGGCTTAGGTCAGGGGCTGAAATATCATTATAGCCTCGGCCACCGTTAAACCACTTCAAGAATAGCATAAATGTTACAGCTGACAGTCAGGGCTTTAGCTGCGCCTGCATATGGACAATGTATAATGTATGAGCAGCATGTTGATGGAGCTCTTTAAACATCTTTCAAAATGCACTTTGATTGAAATGACTGTTGTAGGATGACATGGCTGCTGTGTACTGTTGACTGACCGAGCAATGAAGAGATAAATTAAACATCCGCAACCACAGCCCTCAAAAAACATCTGCAAAATTAGAGCAGAAACATCTTATTACAGTGACATAGGACATTAAATTCCACTGCCGTACTATAATGGCTACTCGCTTGACTTGTTAATTTTTCCTGTGGTTCCTCTCTTGACCTACATGCTGAGGTCCTCCACCAGTGATGCTGTCGGCACAGCCACATACAGCAGCAGGGATGGGAGCATCTCCCCACAAGGCTTTCCCTGAGGAATGTTAGCTGCTGCTGACTGTGCCACCCATCCACACCACTCATTTCCCTTCTGGGTACCTATTCCATCTTCTATGCGAGTCTGGCCTAATGCTGCTTTTCTATATACAAGCTCCTCTTTTGGAAAATGGGATCCCCTTGACAGTGATAATGCAATATGTAAAAATCCACCTGGTGGACATGTACTCAAACAGCTTTTCCAGTGAGTCCAAATATAACTAACACACATCAAAAGGCCAGAAAGGGAAAAACTAACATTTAGAAATATCACTGAGATGTAAAATCTGGAGCACCTCCACGAAAAGTCAAGATATTAAAAAAGGTGAGAGGTGGGTCCCACAGGTTCATTTTCTGATTCAGCCGGTAGGAAAAGAACTGTCAGGTCTGTTTGAAGGGTACTTTTGATTTATCCAATTTATCTTTACCACATGAAATGGACTAATTAAATCTTTAGCATCATGTTTTGGACTGTAATGCCATTTCTTACTTCATTCATTAGTCTGAAGCACTGACTTGTAGTGAATCATGGGCAGTGATTCAGAGGTCTGGCAAACTTTGCATGAATTTGTACACAAATTCTAAAGTAAAATCTGCACAGAAAAAGACATGTGATATCTGACTGAGCACTAATATCTCTCATTAATTTGAACTTTCCATTCTCTCACTATCTCCTCTCTCAATCAGCAGTTAAGTCAGTTTCAGTGCAACTATAGCCTCTAGTCTGTCATGAGACTGGAGAATGTTATTTACACAGATGGGAGCTCATGAGATGTGAAAAGGTGCACACATGCCAGACAAGGATTGCAGTCAGAAAAGGTATGGGGGCTGTAAAAGATAAGTTTTCACATACAGTAAAAATGTCAAATGAGCTGATAATGGTGTTAACACTTAAGGCAGCAACTGAAAAGCAATGCAAGCCCATGTAATTGTAGAAAAAAAAAGATATTGAAATTCTTTTAAGTGGTTTAAATTGTCCTTTATAGCCATGCCACTTTAAAGAGCAAGAATGCCAGACAAAAAAAAAACCTGCTTGTTGTAAGACTGCTTTAGGTTAAACACAAACATTGTGATGGGGCGAGTCGTTGTGGCATTTCATGTGAATTCTCCATCCGGCTGCAGCCTTAGTTTATCGGCGCAGCTCTATCTTCATGGTCCAGAAATAGTTTAGTGTGGCGAGTCTTGGTACCACTCTTGCATAACTGCAGAATTACAGCCTGCTGCTGCGTCCCGTATGGAGCTCAAACTGCCAGGCTTTTCAGGGATTTTCGTCCTGCAGAACTAAATGTACCCTGTGAATTTTCTGTATGCGTATCATCCGCATCCATTAGCGGACAAACATGAATTAAATGTGACCCCTGGGTAAGATAAGAGGACAGAGACGGCTGTGTTTTAACGGCGTCTGCAGGCTACGGCTCCGTGCGTCCTCAATGAATAAAAGCCCGGTTTAAAGGAAGGTTTGGTTGTGGGTCAGCTGAGGAGAGAGGCCACCTGAATACATATAAACACACACAACACGCAGTGACCCAGAGGACACAGGAACACTCACCGTGATTGAACATTGCGGACCGAAACCGGTTGTTGCTGGACGAATTTTCCATCTTCAAACTTTCACTCGCGCGTCCTCCTCCTTCTTCTTCCTCTCGGTATTTCCTTTAATTTCCTCTCACGGTCCGAGCTCAACTGCGGTGAAGTGGTAGTCGGTGTCGGTGTGTCGTGTGTGACCGGACAAACCCGTCCCCCGTGGGTGTGAGTGTGCGTTTGGCAGCGGAGCACACATATACACATTCGGACACGCACACAGACACTCCGCTCGAGCCGCTCAAACTGACAGAGCCAGCCTCTCGAGCCTCCAGCCAGGGTCTGACGTCACTAGACACCAGCGGCTGCAGCAGCGCGCGGAATGAAAACAATCGCACGTGGATGTGATGGGAGATGGGTCACGTGCACCTGCGTTGCGAAAAGGGAGGTCGACGTACCACAAAGTGATCTACAGCTGCGTCATACAACCATAACCTGCGAATACACCCAACCGCACAGAAAAATGCTTGTTAACTACATCGAATTTGCTCCATTGGGCAGGGGACCGATGAAAAAAATTCTAACTTTGGGCACCAACACTTCAATGCAAACCCCAAAAATATAACAATGTGCAGGAATGGATCAATATTTTGCTTACAATAGATTTTATGATTTCTGATGGGAAAGGTGCTATATTTAAAACAGTAAAAAACAATAAAAGTCAACATATCAAACGGAATGAATTGAGCTGTTTGATAAAAAAATATTGTTAAATTATTTATTTATTTATTTTTTTTTGCCAAGAACAAAACAAAACTAATGATTATTAGTGCCGTGTGAAGCAAAAAAAAGATAGGTTATCTGATAGGTTAATCATTTTTGTTAAAAGAAAAGAAAAAATAATTAATAGTCTATTATTCTCCTCAGAACTTGTTATGGGTCTTAGAATCATCATCACTTTTGTCCCTGATGGCTGTAACATGAGGGGTGAATATTTCATGCAACAGCAGGATTGTCTTTCTTCTCCCTCCCTCTGTCTGTATGTCAGTGTAAGTCCCATTCTACCTGCAGTCTGCAGCCATACCCTGGAAATACACATTTTGACAAGGACACATGATAGGATGATAGGTACAGATTTAGTCTTATACAGTAGTGTCCATAGTCCATAGTGAACATGCAAATTTTCTGCAACATTACTGTAATTTACCAATAAAACATATGTATTTCAATATAGACACATCTTTATACATTCAGTTAATTATATGTTTTACTGAAAATGTCACATTTTGTTCAGTTTTCTCTGTTAATATATGGTATAATAACTTTTGAATTCACTCTGAGCTTTTATGAATATCTACATAAGTGACTGAAATAGATCTTCACTGAAAAATGCTAAAGGCACAGCATAATAATGGAATAAGTGGTGATAAATCACTTGAGAAAGGTTAAATGTACAGGAAAAAATCATCAAGGGTTTATACTACAACATGCCTCTCTCTCTGCCTAGTGTTTAATATGTTGTAGATGTGTATGTGCTTCTGTTTATCTTGGCTACGATATGTATCAAAGAGAATTTTAATGATGAGTCTTTCCTCATTAAATAAAGGTTAAAAAATAAATAAATCTCCTGACACTATTTGGACAGTACATTGTCTCTGCATCCTGCCCTCAGAGCCACTGAAGAACTAACCCAACAACCCAGACACTCCTGTTTCAGAACAAGAGTGTTTTGTTCCAGACCTATCTACAAAACTGGCATAGAGTTCATGTTAATGAAGCATGGGGATAGATGTGGTTTCACAAGACCAGAACTAGAACACCACTAATCCAACCAGTATAGGATAACATAGATATAATGAGTCCCCTCCTCCCTTATCTCAATTGGTGAATTTCAAGGCTGTAAAATGTCACATGTAGATATGGTAAAAATAGATATAAAGATACTGAACACTTTAACATCTGCAGATAAAATCATATGAGAAAAAAACTATAGTTTCTAAGCTAAATATGTTGTATGATTCACAATTTATCTTTTTCAAATACAGCTAAATGAAATGTTGATGGTTGAGACACAGGTTTAAAGACTGGAAAAAACTTCTTCCACAAGCAACTAACAGCACATATTCTGTCAATAAAAAGTAAAATGTTAAATTTCCATTCCCACTAAAATTGTGGCTCGTGTTACAATCATATTAACTATCAATATTATTTCAATGTTTGTTTTCACTGTGTTTTGTGTGTGTCTGCAAATTTTAATTTTGCATAACTACTGTTAAGGAAGGTTTTTTTTCAAGCAGACAAATGTTCTTTCACCTCAATTACTTTTTTTTTATTCAGGAAAGGAAAAACAATATATGAACCATTTAAGATACAATATCTTGAATTATTTTTCTTAGTTTAACCAACCAAATCCCCTGATTTGGGTAAATAAGGGATACTTTTACACAGTTTCTAGTTTACAGGGTATTTGATGCTACGGGAAGGTGTTGAGCCTATCAAAATATGAAATTAAGGGGACCCTTAACTAATGGAACTTTCTAATTGATTCTCTGGTGAAATACTTAATTTTTTCTAATTTTAGAGAAAACATCAAATCACTAAGCCAAACAGATGCTTATGGTGGGTTAGGAGATTTCTACTCAACTTTTTTTCTTTTTGAGGTATACAGTATCACATAGTATAGGCTCTTTGCATCTGTTACTGAACTGTTACCTACTCCAGTAATTGGGTTGGTTGTAACAAACAGACGCCATATGTTTGACATTAACTCACAAGGTCTGTGATCTTCTTGTAAAACTTTGCCATATACAAATGTGAGTGAAAATTTAAGAGCTCAACATCAAACAATGTGACTTACTAGTGCTGAAGCAAAGTTTTACATCCATACCCCCTTCTCCCCTATGACAAAATGAAGTTACCCATATGAGTCTGCATTATTTTAGCTGCTCTGTGCTCTAGATTATAACCAACAAAGACCTTTCTACTAGCTTAAATATCATTAATACAAGCAGCAATCATTTTCAACAACCATCAAGTTTAGCATTTTGCCATGTTTTGACTATAACATTGACAGCAGAGAAAGACAGTGACATCTGGTGGCTGTTAATAAGTGTAAGGAAACACCATTTTACCATTTAATATAATCCCCATTTTTTGTCCTCTAGTGGACAAGTTTCACAGCTTTACATAAAAAAAATCCACTGAAAAGGATATGATATTGAAAATCTGAAAAAACAGTTGTGTCATGATGTTTCCAATTAAAGCAATTATTTAATGTAAAATGGTGAAAATGTTAACGTTACTGGGTCTCAGGAGGATAATGCAGGTTTATGGTTACAGTAAAGCTGAATTTGTCCCTGTTATTGGGGTTGTCTAAATTAGATCTCTATGTGCTTCAGTGGCAAAAATAAACAAATGTTAATGATAATAATAATAATCATCAATCATCATATAACCTGTTACTTATCAATAGCATTCTTTGATGTACAAAGACTGGAAGAGAATAGGTATTAGCAGTAATGAACACACTTTAGAGTCTCTGGTTTGTTTAAGGAGCAACAGTTTTATTTTTAGCTGTGACAAAAGGAAAAAAAAAAAAAAAAAAACCACTCGCCTCCTCAGATTCTAAATGTTCAGGATTAAAGTTCAGTATTTTTTTCAAAGCTTGTGTAAAAAA
>JAPTGW010000006.1:22136399-22148328 GCA_029814545.1 Apogonichthyoides opercularis
CCCGACAGGCCTCAGAGGGCGTTTCTAGAGGAGGGAGCAGCGCATGCGCAGTGCTCCAAAAATGGCAAATTATTATTGCCGTTATTGTACGAAATCTGCGGAGAATCCTTGAGTCCTTGACCTTTAACTGTAGTATAATTTTGACACTGTTCATTTCAAACACTGAAAAATGTATTGTGAATAAAAATGATTAATGCATAATGTATGCACTTGCATAATCATTAATCTACTGTAAAAACAAGTCATACCTTTTCTAGAAAAGAAAAAAAAAGAAATTGCAGAGCAGTTATTTATTCAGCCACTTCAGCCCAATCCTTCTAGTGACTATAACAAAGTTGTTCATCTGGTAATCTGTCTCAGTGGAAACTACATGAAATAAAAGAAAGAAATTTGTCCATCGGTGTCTAAACAACACTAAGGCACTGTTGCCAAAGGTCCAAGCACAGAGGTCGATGTTTAAGACCTACTGGCAAATAAAGCACAGGAGAGGCTGTAAGAGCTCACTACGGGATGCTCATCAACTCAGACAGTGGAAAACAATGGAAAAACAATACAGAACTAGTAACGTACTGGAAAACACAGTAGAAACATGACACCGAGCAGGCTGAGGAGCTGTTGTTGATTCAGTGAAAGTATCTGTTTATCATGAGGCAAAACGGCACAGTCACAGCTACAGGTCATAATGTGTGGCATGCGTGACTGATTAGACACCAATAAAAACTAATTAAAGCCCTTATCTTATCTTGAATTTCTCTGCAATCACTTTATTTCTTCAGATGAATTCCGAGATTATTCAAGATGCTAACAAGCACATCTGGTGACATCACCTAAGAAAAATTGTTTCGGAAACAACAGGCACTTCTACTGTGAACAAACAAACTGGATTAGTTAAATGTCTATATTTTGGGTGGATTGAGTTCAACGTGGGGGCGATGAGGCTCTGACACAAAAAGGTTTACTCTGCAGACAGTTTGGATTCCAAGATGTTGAAAGGTTGACACAGAGATTTGGTGTAAGGAAAAGGAAAATGCCATCTTTCATGCGTCTGAAAAAGCAGCATTTCATTGATGTTGCATTAGTCTGTGTCTGCTACGACCCCAAATCGATGACGCATGTGCAGTATTTATGTGCATCTGTGTGCACTTGCACTTTTAATTACACACATATGAAGATCATAAGCATATTTACATACAGTACAGCGACTCGCACTCATGCACATTCATTTCATATGCAGATGCTTCCAGTCTCTGACAGCCCAGAGGACAGGTCTGAGCTCCAGTAATGAAAAACATATGTGCTCCTGGAGACAAGACTTCTTCCAAGCTCATCTTCTTTTGACTAAACACTTTCATCCTCAGCTCAATCTATCAGTCTCCTCTCTCTCAGCAAGCTCTTTAGACAAGTCTGTTGGGTGAATGAGTGTGCAAATACGTACGGTTGTGTTTGTCAATGAGTGATGGCGCATGCGAATAACATATAGTATTTTCGCAAGAGCTATCAGTCCTTTCTATCCTCCTCACATCGGCCTGGCCTTCCTATATCCTCCCTATTGGACTTTATCTTTTTTATTTCTCAGACTTTTCTCTTGTTGCAGAGCATACAAACATATTTCTCACTGTCTATTCAAACAATTACCCTGTATGAACCAGAAGATCAGACGATGAACCAAAAGAATCAGGTGCATTGCTACCATGTGTCTTTTATATACTGAAGGATTTAGATACTGAAGGATTTGGCATAGTTCAGTTTTTGTAATTTAAAACCAGCAGTTGGGTGGTGAAATAGCAAGCATTTTCTTGGTAACTGCAAAATTGGTCACAACAGCTGTTAAGTACCCTTTTCCAAATAGAGTAAAACACTGGAATGGCCGGCAAAGAAACTTCAAAGCTGCCTAGTGGAAGCATTTATCACAATCAAGGATCACAACCTCCCAGCGTCTGTTCATCTGTAGGTCTTCCTTTACAGAAGACAAAAGGTCCCAGATTCCAAACTCTGTCTGAAACAGCTTGCTGAGAGATGTTGCTGAATTGACCAATGCAATCTATCATCTTTAATTGCATGGGTATTGCAGTGCAAGCATCTTTCCAAACATGATTTTATTTTGTGTCTAATTGTTGAGTTGCATTCACATTTATTCTATGAATGTGCATTGTTTTGTGTAGTTATAGCAGTGAAGAGGCATACAAGGCACTAAGTGCTTATTACACAGTTAAAGTGAATTTAAAATCCCTTTCATCCCATACGTTTTCACTGTTGGACATAAAGTGTGCTGAACTGCACAATTACACCCCTGTCACACAACTGCCCACCAGGCACGTGAAAACTATGCACACAGCTTTTGTATTTTTTTTTTCTTTGTGCACAATTCAGCGTAACACTGTGAATGCTTTCCAGAAAAGACCGCTTGAAATGTGTAGCGTTATCCCCACATTTAAACAATTATCACAGCCCGTTCCTCTCCATGACGACAGCCTTCTCACTTCATATTTAAGTATGGCGGTATTGAACACTTACAAACACCCTGTTTCAGAGTCGGATAGATTAAACTTTCCCTCCCTGAGGTCATAATGTTAAAAAAACTTTGGAGAGGTGTTAATTCAATTATTGGTTAAATTCAGAGGCTTCTGGACTGTGTTGGATTATATAGAAGTTGTTTAATACATGGGGTAAACGAAAATATTACAAACACAAGTGATAATTGCGTTTATGTATATCTACTATAGTTATGGACATACAATTTTTTGACGGTATAACAGTGGAAGTAGTTGTCATTTTTCATTAGTCTTGTTGAATGATGTTGTGCATTGGTTTGTGTGATATTTCTACCATCAGATAACAGACAAAAGGCAGCATATTGTCTTTCAATCTTCTTTTATCTCAGAGGGTCAGTGTCAACATACGTTTACAGAGATAATGTAGATATCCCACCCAGAAGCATCCTCTCTCAACCTAAAATAGTAATGTTGTAATGGTAAAATAAAATTTCACCAGCAAATAAAACAGTAACCTCCATGTTTTTTGTAAACTGACTTCACACTGCCTGAAAGTGACAAGAGGCTAGCCTACATAAGCCAAGTTCTGGCACAAAAACCATGCGGATTGAATCCACCTTTGCTTCAGGGAACACAGGAAGGCAGACGTTGTCCAACAGCTGTTCGTAAAGACAGCGCTCCCCTTTCCAGCTTTCAGTGTATTGTCAAAGCGAGATGCTGACAGGCTTCACAATTAGTGTAACATTTACAAGGTCTTGCATGAGCTACGCTACAATTCATTGCAGTCACGCTACTCACAACGCCAGCTGCTGTTCTCCATTACTGACCAGGCAAGGTGCGTATCTGTGGAATGCAATGTCAATGGTTTGCTGCAACAAAGGAATGTATGGCAACTTTATAGATATGCGCTTGATCATGGAATGGTTGTTTATTAGAGTTGGCAAGTGTGTCTGTTTGACAAAATCATACTCCTGTACACATTAAGTACATTTTTAAAAAAGGGGTCAACAGTTTTATTGCCTGGTAGCACACTGTATCATTTCTACTGTCATGTTTTACGCAGCACAAGCCAAAATAAGTGATGCAATTAGATTTAACCTGCCAATTTGTGAGGCTTACCTGCTGGTGAACTATGGGTGTGCATTTACACAGTAATGGAAACTTCATCATCGTAAGATATAGTTCCCAAATTTGGACTAAACTTGGACTTTAGGCAATAATGGAAAGATATGAAAAGTCACCCCTGATGGAAACCAACATGTAGAGATTGCGGAATACAATTAAAACAATGAAGGGGAATATATTACAAGTCCTTCGAGAATATAGCTCTCCTCTCAAACTGTAGCTGACCCTAACTGTTCACTCAGTGTTCAAGGTTTTCATTTTTCCATATAACAAAGATGAATGTGGAGTATTAAACGGACCCAAACCCAATTGGATCCCATTTCAAAAGGAGCTACTTTTATCATAGTTTGCTCCCAGGTTTCTCAGTGTCTGTAATCACATTCTTATCATGTAGGTCTGGTGTGAAACATGGAGAGCTCCAATGCGTATACAAGCAATAAGTCCTCAGTAATGCTCTGCTGATCCCAGCCAAAATCAACTTCCACCAAATACTGGATATTAGATCATTTTCACAAAATTGCTCTTGTTAGAGGGTGGGTGTTGGGGTTCTCAAGGGGACCCTTCTGTAACCCGCTTCATGTGTTATCAGGATTATGAGACGATTGCTCAGTGCCTTATCTTTCCTCACACATAGAGGTGGGTTGTGATAGCATCAGCAGTGCTTACGGAAATTAAATGATGGCTAAACATGCTATAGCTTCGATGCACTGACTGAATTACAGCAAAGAAAAATATTTACTGAACGATATCAGAGAGAAGGGCCTTGGTAAATTTCAACAAGGAGGTTTCCAGATATTGTAAGCGTCTAGCATTACAATAACATTAATCAGTACTCTGGCACCATTGTTTGGCAGGCGTTGATGGCAGTTTGCACTCTGCCAATCATCACTACCTAATACAGCAGAGATGTAGTAGTGGAATCTCTGCATGGTCCCACCCAATCAGGACGTCCCAAACTGCTGCCAAGCTTGTGTAAACCAGCTCTGATGAAAACACAAGGGTGATAAGAAAACCTGGTGACAACCAATCCAAAAACTGAATCTGTGCAGATGCCCTTCACTACTGGTGCAGGAACTTCACTAAACCTCAATCTATGTCAATCAGCCCATTAAAATATATGATTTTTTTCATCCTCAAACAGCACTTCAGCATTGTTTGCTGTAGTAAAGAAGATGGACTTTCTATGTTCTGATACCACACAGTGTGCAAGGAACATGAGTCAAAGTTGTTTGAATGTTTTTTAGAAGGTGATTTATGACAAATCACTGGCAGTGTTACACTGATGTACACAAATGCTTACCTGGTTTAGGAGCTTTTGCACCTTGTCCTGTTGGGTGAAAAAGGAAATATGTAGGTTTTTGTTTCAGTATGGTTCCAGCCCAAAACACATATGGATCTTCTGTCTACTTGTGTTTACATAAAGCATATGTTACAGAGACAGTATTAAGTCTGTAAAATCTGAAGCAGTGATTGGCTTAACATTTTTCACATCAAATCATTCATTCCTGTTATCAGTTGATGATATTCAGATTTTTTTTTTTTTTTTTGTACTTGCATACCTGCTCCAAGTCCTCCAAGTCCTCCGAGTCCTCCAAATCCCAAGCCACCAGGCCCAACGCCTCCGGGCACCAAACCAGTTCCTCCATAACCTCCGACTGTCAGGGGCAGATTGATTCATTAACATCTATGTCATGTTGTCATTACCATCCATGCTCAACACTGTTAGGATCGTGAGAATGAAGACTGACCACTGCACTGCATGACAAATGTTTAACAGACCTCATGTTTCCAAACCTCATAACATCTTCTAATAAACTGGCTTAACAACAGTGGTTTGGCTCAGAAAAATAGCTTATTGCCACAGCAGTATCACTCTGATTTAATTATTTTAGCTTGTGGTTGTATGACAAGAAAATCTCACCATGTGTTTCCCTCAGATCTCCCAAACCAAAGCTGAACATTGACAGGGAATTTATCTTTACAACAGCGATCTATTTTCTTCTTGTTTTTGTTAACAGACATATGAATGTGGCTTACACATAGTGTGTGGCACAGACATCCAATGAACAAGTTTCAGTGTTAATCATCTGGATATGATAATCGGAACACAGGGAAAGCGCCACTGTTTTTATATACTGGAGGTAGATAAGACGTCACTGCAACAGTTCTGAGATGAACTTCAAATCCAGTTCAGTTAACTCTTAAAAAACTAGATAAACCCAATATCTGACACATTATTGATAACCTTCTCTGCTTACTCTATTGCTGTGTGTGAATGTAAAAGGTCCAGCTCTTTTCCAATCTATCACACAAAAATACTCATTTGATAACAGACACTTTAGTTATTTCCATATAAATCATTGAAACAGCAATGCACACACCAGTGCATGAGAACAGAAGATAAGAAAACAGGAGAGAATGTTAATATGTATTTTCTATACGTGAACAATCATAAATTTAAAGTCTGACGCTACTCACCTCCAGGTTTAGGTGGTTTATAGCCTCCAGGGACGCCTCCAGAAGACCCTTGTAATAAAATAAAATTTAAAAAAATCAGAGTACTGAGTTATGGTCGCATTTATTGATGTAATGGACTGGTTTTTCTCCCAGGTATACATCATCATACCAGCTGACTCATCTCTCTGGCATTTTCTAAGGATACCAGTATTAAATAAACTGACGTGGTGTTGTAGGTAGGTAGTAGATAGTACAAAATATTGTATCTTTATGTGTATATTTTAATTGTACCTATTTAGACAATGGTAAACTTAAATGCAATGCAACTTGTTCCTGAAAAATCGCAAAGTGGATAAATATGTGTGTTACGTGATTATTATTACGTCATTCAAGCTAAAGTAGACAGATGAATGTCAGTTGTTTGTAAGTGAACTTCTGTACACAACAGTCATCTTCAGCCTGCATAAAACGTTTGTTAAAATGGTCACTGCATTAGATTAGGAGGAAATCGTCAATTCTTGCCGTGTTGTGGCTGAGGCATTATTAAAGCCAAACGTTGCTCCCTGACCAATTATCACTTGCCATCTTTCATAGTGTGCGTGATCACTGGAAAAGTGTAGCAACCAAGTTTTCGAACAAGAATGAAAACACGCAATGGCATCCAATGATGTGTGTGATACTGGCGATGTAGTGTCAGTAGAAGCCAAAAAGGAGGCGGTCAGACTGAACATTTCAAAGAGTCTAAAGTGTTTGTTTAGCCATGTTTACACTTGTATAGTAGCAAAGTACAGCCCTGTGCCCATATGTTAATCTTTATGGTGGGATATTGTGAGGCATCTGAGTTGTTGGA
Organism: Apogonichthyoides opercularis; assembly: GCA_029814545.1. Lineage (NCBI taxonomy): Eukaryota > Metazoa > Chordata > Actinopteri > Kurtiformes > Apogonidae > Apogonichthyoides > Apogonichthyoides opercularis. The sequence goes on from JAPTGW010000006.1 coordinate 22,143,324, forward strand.
TTGGTCGTAATTCATTATGACACACTACACAGGATAAAACCACGAACATGAACCCCCTTTGTCGTTCCTGACAGGACACATTATATTATATTACATTTGCCAGATGGTAAACGATTGAACCAACACTGTCAAGACTGAATCTAACATAAATACATAATAATGTTAAAATGGTTGAATATAAGCGATGGTCGGGGCAGTTTGATACAATAGATACATCTGCAAAGTTTTACCCTAATGTCAAGTCAAAATGTTTAATGTTTTTTTTTTCCCGAACATTAGGATTTAATATGACTTAGTATCACGTGCATGAAAGAAAAACAACAAAGCATGCTCCTTTCACTTTGTCTATGAGTAACATGTTTCAGATTATTTGGTGCACTGATATCATGTGCCTTAGGTGCACATGAACTAATCACACAGCTACAACACATTTTTTTCAGGTTTATTAAGGACAAAGTTATGTTTTTCCAATCATATTCTGTTTTTGTTCATGTTAATATGCTTATTTTTTTTGTTTTCTTTTTATTAAGACTTCAGGCCTCTAATGGTATCATTTAACTACAGTACAGCTGCTAATTATGAACAGGCTGTGTGTGTTGTGATGTTCTGTATTATTTTAGTTTAAATCGCTCAGACAAATATTGGACTGTGTGTTACCTGGAAATAATCCAGTTCCTGGCCCGATCCCAGCCCCAGGTGGTACGTACACACCTGAAACACATAACAAAGAAATGCAAGACATCACTGTCAATTCATGGACACTTGTGACAACGGTTAGTTTTTAATTCCAGTGCTAGACAATGACCCCATGTCTTAGACAAACATAATCAAACACATTCATCATCTGTGACCCAGACAGAAAAACTGAAGTTTGTCCTTGGCGTAAACATCTGCCCCAGGTCAAAGCAGTGAAGGGACAACAAACGTGAACACAACAGCTCCAGCCAGCACCAGAGCATGAGTGAAGAAAAAAAAAAGGCTTGATTAGGAGAAAATTCCAATTGTTTTCATTCTGATGAGGTATTGCACTTGGAAACCTTCTTTCAGAAAGCTGCAGCTCTGCGGACACCCTTAACCCCCACCTACATCCCCTAGTCTCCTTTTCCTCGCATGATTTCTGGCTGAAACCCAGAGCAACTCCTGAGATGGTCGTTCTGGATCCCAGACATGATGGCCTCATGTGTGCAAGGAACAACAACAGAAATAAAGAAAAGAGGGAAAGAAAAAAATGACTCCAGTTGTTCTGGGACGACTAACAGCTAAATCCAACGGGACGAGTGAGCTAAGGCCAAAATTACAAAGTTATATTTTTTTGGGGGAAAACCTGGTTTATATCACTAACAACACATCACAATAGAGGGAAAGAGGCTGCAGGACTACAATGATTATATTTAATGGTTCTTACATGTGCTGGGAGGCCAATTAATTCAAACCACATGTCAAAGGCGTTCATGTGTTTATTAGCGAATACTGTGTGAACACTTCACTTTGAGTTCTGTCCACTGAGGGTGGCCATTAGGGGAAGAATACAGTATTACAAGGTATTACTGTCTCATCTAGTTTAATGGAAATTCATGAAACACGTCACGAAAAATCACAAAACGTTAAGTTATGCATAGGTATCAGACATGCTTATATAGTGTAATGTGTCTTGCACTGAAGGAGGGTTTAATCTTTCCACTAACAAGCCCTGACACTGTAAAATTAATAGTTTGATTCTTATCTAACAGAAATATTCTTACTACTGAACTACGGGTTGACAGATTATGGGACCTGATATTCAGCACTGTCATGTATTATTAAAATAAACTATTGCACTTCTCGAGCCCATCAATTACTCTGATTAGTTGCACAATGCAAATAATAGTTTAAAACCAATGAAAATAGAAAAAATACGTCCATTTATTTACTAAAATTAGTATTCATAAGTAACCCCAATGTGAAAACGTGCTTTATAGTATGTTTTATGTTGCATTTACCCTAAAATATACTGTCAGTTCTAAATATCGATTACTTGTCTGGTAGATTTATTATTAATCCTCGGTTTTGTCATCAGCTCTGAAAACACCACATGACAAAAATAATCAGAAGCTGCTGATTATCATTGGAATAAATACAATACATGGCAAAACTGAATGTGTTGTACAGATATTAAATTATATATGGAACCCTCACAATATCAGGAAAGCAAGAAAAACTTGTGTCAGATGAAATGGTGATACTGTACCAGAAGGAAAATAGTCATATGTATCTAGATACTCTAAAACAAGATTGTAACTCTGACTATAATTATGTAAAATCTTAAATATGTAACTTTTAAGTTGCGAAATAAGACGGTTTAGACTTGTTCAGTGAGTGACATTTGGAGCAGCTGCAGATACAGATCACTTTCTTAAACTAATGCAGATGACATGAAGACTGCCTTAATACCTTTTGGTTCATCGTGACTAATTAGGGGGTTGGACAATGTCAGAATTTCTTAGACTTTTGCAAAGTGATTAAAGGAAACTTGAAAATCTGCAGGCCTAAATAAAAATGTGAAAAGAATTATAACATCCAAAGGTCTAAGCTTGATTCTGAAACTCTCCTGTTTGGAGGTGTGACTGTGAATGTGTGTATGTCAGTCTGTCAGTCTGCCCATGCTGTGGCAGATTTCAGACAGAGGCAAAGGTGGAGCAATTGTTCCAATCTTGCTCCATCATTTTGCAATCAAAAGGAGGATTTCCTGTCTCGGCAATGCAAGCGAGGAAAAGGGGAGTGTGTGTCTGCTTTAGTTTTCCTCTGCTCAGAATCCCATCGTGCTACTGTACAACTCTAACAAAGTGCATCAGGTTCACTGAGACCAGGCACCCAAATAAGGAATAGACTGACCTCTGCCAAGTGACCTGACCTGCCTCAGTAGATTTCAGGATTCTTTATGATTGTCCTAATTATCGTCATCATCATCATGCACAAACATTCCTAGTGAACCCAACTAGGTCATGGGAATATACTGGAATATCTGTGAAGGACAAGGGAGACTCGTAGAGCTCAAGGGATCAGCCAAGGCGGAATTTGTTTCATATTGACTCTAGTCAAGAGTTTTTGACCTGATTATTAGTGATATGATTCATTTCTTTGAATCTAAAACCAAGGAAGCAAAGGTGATCGAGGTTACATCTTAGAGCTGTGTTATGAACCCTAGGGCATGTTCATTCCAGGGAACAGATCTGCATACTGGACCCTAACCTAAAGCTTGAGATGTCAGAGAGTAAATAGAGATAGTACAGACTTTAAAAACCGACTCGATGGATGGACTAAAGCAGATATTACTACTGTTATGGTTTCCATGTATTGCATCTGTACCAGTGCACTTCAATATTCCATGCTCTATCTACTCAGATATTTCAGAATTATAAAAGTGGAAGAAGGAGTTGACTGTGATTGAAGTTGAAGGTGATATAACAACAGAAGCCCTGATTGTGATTGAATGTATCATCAGTCGACTCTGAATTTATCGTCACTCCACTCTGGACCGGAATGTGGTCCAGCTGTAAGACTCACGGCAGACACAGCTTCTAGAGCTAGGAATGCAGCCAATCTCATTGTGTGTATAGAGGTGTTTTAAATACATTTTTTGGCCAAAATGTCCACCTGGGTCTCACATGGCTGGCTTAAGGAAATCCCATAACTATGTAGACTAATAAACATATCCCTAAGTAAAAAAAAAAAAAAAAAAAAGAGAATTCACTGCTTTGAAACACTGCTGGTGCATAATGAGCACACTGCAAAAGTGGAATATAATCAAGATGCTTTCATCAGTTTAAAATCACATAGAATTAAAAATCATTGAATGAGCTGTATTTAGTCGATCCTTTGGCTTAGAACTTTTTCTTTTTTTTTCTTTTTTAAAAACATTCTGGTTTTTTTTGTGACAGAACCAGGCTGAGAATCAAGCCCAGGTCACTGCATCCAGCATTCAGTCACTCAGTCACTTACCATGTTTGCATGTGGACCAGAATATCCACTTAACTAAAAATCTTGGAACAAACACAGGCTCTAACAAGGGTATTATTCAAGTGCTGCCACTGTACACAAAAACTGAAACATTAAAGCACCAAGGAGGTCATATAGCTCACATTAACAGACTTCACCCTAGTCAAATGAAGTAGGAAGAGATCGTTTCGTTGATTTTTCGATATAATGCAACATGAGGACAATCAGCTGCTGAAACAGAGTCAACAGTTTGTAGTGTATACGAGTGTTATTGCAATGTTGAAGTATCATTGTGATTACACTTTGTATTTATACAACACAAAATGGTCAGCATCTTTAATGCACTGATTATATCATTTCCAAACATAACTGAGAGTGTTTTGGTTTCTCAAAATCCTGAGTTTTCCATCCTGTCACGTTACATTTATATCAGGTGAGATTGTAGACTATGCCAGAGTTTTATCTGTAAATTATGTCATTTGTGGATAGGTTTCTAGTTAAAAAGTTTCAGGCTGAAAATACTTTTATAGGATATGGGTTATTGGGCCCACCAAAAACAATTTGGGAAATTTTAAGTTGGGACGTCTTGTTATTCTATGTAATTTAAGCCAATGACGGGTTTTTCCATAGTACCTCCCACGTTAATGACAGTTTTTACAAATGCTCTTTGTGACTTGAAAGACTTTAGCTTTACTTCATTTACAACAAGCTGGTGAGTAATGTGACATTTTCACGACCCTGCGCTGTGGCTGTTTAATAACAGGTTCTTTACTAAATAATTAAATTCCTCTGAGTTGATGGAATAATTTGCATGGCACTTAGGCGTGTAAAATAAACTCATATTAGTACACACACACACACACACCACTCACACATGCAACCTTACAAAAGTTAATTATGGCAACCCCCTTCCTTCATTAAACATACAGGGGTATAACACGCCACATAGCTAAGGAAAACGACTCTGTTATGTGTTTACACCATTCAACCACCTGACATTTACACAATTCTGCACAAGTATTTCCATCAC
>JAPTGW010000006.1:22260383-22275651 GCA_029814545.1 Apogonichthyoides opercularis
ACCCATATTCCCACCCACCTCCCCACTGCACCAGCGCAACACAAATAGACATCATGAATAAAACCAATACAATTTTTACCATTTCAGAATCTTGATATAAGCACCTAGACAATATACATATAAAGTTCAGTTAAGAAAAAAATAAATAAAATAAATAAATAAAATTAAAAAATATACAATACAATTCAATAATAGAGGCCTATCCTTACAATTATGAAACCATAGTATCAGGGTCCATCTCTTCAATAGTCCAAAGAATCGGCTGCCAAATAGTAACAAATTTTTGAGTATTACCTTGTATAGAGTAGCAGAGCATGCTATTTATTTTACTGCTCCTGCCTGAGATCATATTAGGTTGGTCACCCTAAGGTAGAGTCAGGGAAGGGATATCACTACTTTTATCCTAAAAGTTCCAAAAAAAAAAAAAAAAAAAAAGGAACACTCTAAAATACTGTATTCATTTCTGAATAGGGTACCTCCATTAAGAAAAACAAAAACAAATATATGGAAAAATATAATTTCTTTTAAAGTAGTCTTGGAATCCTCTAATATAATGTGATACTATTGGACAATACAACTTAACCCTAACAGCAACAAGGGATACTCCCCAATGGAAAGAGATGGAATCAGATTGCTTAAACTTACTTCTACCCTAATATTGAATGGGTTTATGAAAGATTTATCACAGTACAGTTACATATGAGGAAACTAACATTTTATACCAGGAAAAGTAGATACAGTATTCAGAACATGGCTGACAAAAGACTTGACGTCATATGAAGAAATGAGGTGCAAATGGACCTTCACCTCAGGGGTTTCATTAGAGCGATGTAAAAACAATGTTCTAACAGTGGTTTGTAGTGGAAAGTGTTTAAACCTTAGGGGTCTGAGCCTATGTTGGTCATCTATCAATATTTCTGATTTTGCCTTTATATAGCACATAAAAATGTTAAGCATACCCATGTTTGTTTGTTTGTTTTTTTCAGAACAATTTCACCTAAATGATCTGATACTTCTTTTTACACTTTATCTTATTTTACCAAGAAATATAGAAAATAACGTTATCTGATCTGAAAAAATATACTTTTTTATCACAGTGAAACATGATCAATGAAATGTTTTGGAAGTTGAAAGGGTAAAACATTTACAAATATATACGTATAAAGGTATCTATCTATTTATCTATTAATCATATCTCTAAGTTTACATGGTTAGTCAATGTCAAACAAAAACTTTTATTTTTTAATTTATATAATGTTTTGATCACCCTGGAGGGATAAAAACCGGAGTTCAAGCATTTCTCAAGGCATCCACCACAAACTGAAGACTTAGAAACTGTAGATTTAGTGTAAAAGAAGTAACTAATACTGAAATAGATGTAAAACCTCTACCAACATTTAACAACAATTGTGTTCCTACATTATACTGTTTGTAGACTTTTCTTTTGTATAAACCTTCACAGGTTGGAAGTATAAAGTTATACACCTTGGAAATACTCAAACAACTCAAAAATATATGATATATGAGTTTTGTTATAGTGATGTTAGTTATGTATGATTGTAACGTACTTTGTTCTATTTCACTACTGATGGTTTTAGAAAAGAGAAAACTTGACTAATTTGTGAAAGCAACCAAACTGAAAAGCTTAACTGAGTTATTCTGAGAGTTTTTAGTTTCTGATATAATTTTAACAGAAGTTTCACTGAAATTCAAGAAATTGTGAACCAAAGAAAATAAATATGTGGGAAAAAATTTCATAATTTAAATGTGAAATAACAGAAAACAGATACAAATCATGGCATCATTTGTTATTATGTGTTGGAATGGTTCTACTTACACCTTAATCTGTTATGCATAAGGTTTTTCACAGGGCTGTTTCTGTTACTGCACACTTTTATTACCCCTCGTTCCAATATAAAATAAGTCTCTGTTGAAAGTTACTGCCCTGTAGGCCCTATAGGTGATCTATTTTCAATAGGCTGCTACTCCATGCCAAGATACATCCACTGTATAAATTTGGTGCAGATATTGCAATGCATTCTTCAGATAATGTAATTATGTTGTTGAATGACAGACAGATGGGCAGACGACAAAATGATTACAATACCCCTCTGGCCAGAGTTGGCCGAGGGGTAAAAAGAAACTCCTTGACTCCTTTAATGTCTGTGCGCCCAAATGGAACAAAACAGTCTAGCATTACTAACAGGCAGAGAGACGTTGCACATACACTGAAAATATGTATTGTACAATAACGTGTCTATGCTTTATTTCAGGATTCAGTACTTTATACACACATACACACACACACACACGCTCTGAGATCTACCAGTATTATGATTTTTTGTGATCTTTTGTTTTTGTGATGAAATGAATGACTTTTGTCAAGTTTGTTTGTGACTTGTATGTGATACACAAGTAGGAGAAATACTTCATTTCAGGAATATTTTATTAATGGATTTCCAAAAAAGGCCATGTTCAAAATTATTCATACTCTAGGTTTACTAAGTCCAATGTCTTTTCTTAATAGTCAATAGAGTAGCCTTGGTTCTGGATGATGGCTCCTGTTAGTGTCCACAGCCCCTCGTATGTCTCCTGTGGGATTTTGGTCCACTCTTCCTGAGCCTTCCTTGAACCACTGCTGCACTGCCTTGGTGGTATGCTTGGGGTCAGTGTCCTGCTGGGATCAATCAGGATCAATCTGGAGTTTTTCAGCAGATGCTTTCACATTGTCATCCAGGATGTTGATGTAATCCTCCTTTTTTTTTATGATGGCCTGTATTTTGATGAGGTTCTCGGTGCATCTACCAGAAAAGCAACTCCATAGAATTATGTTGCCACCACCATGCTTGATGGTTTGGACTGTGTTCTTCAGCTTATATGCTTCTTCTTGCTTCCTCCAGATCCAACATCCATGTCGTCAAACAACTCCATCTTTATTTCATCAGATCACAGGACTGCATGACCAAAAGCTTGGATCTTGGTTAAGAAGAGCTAAAGCAAATGCCAGATGAGCTTCCTGATATTTCATCCTGAGTCATGGCATCTTCCAGGATCTGCATCCATGGAGGCCTCCTTTGTGCAATACTGACTGGATGGTTGCCCGTGATACCCTCATACTTTTGTTACAGTGGTGGCAGCATAATGTGATGGTTATAACCTATAATGCTAGGATGCTTCTCTGCTAGTGGCACTGGAAATCCCATCAAGTTACAAGGCATCATGAATTTAACATGACTATATCAACATCCTGGATGACAATGTGAAAGTGCTAAGAAACTCCAGATTGATCCTGATTTGACATCCCAGCATGACACTGAGCCCAAGCATACCTCCAAGGTAGTGCAGTAGTAGTTCAAGGACGTGACCCAGTTGGAGTCCTGAGCTAAATCATATGGAGAATCTGTGGAGGGAGCTGAAGACCAGAGTGATGGGTAGGAGACCTTCCAACCAGACCCAGCTGGAGGCTTTAGCCCAGGAAGAGTGGAAATGTTTTTGGAAAGGGAAAGATTTTTACCCAGGTAATTTAGATGGAAACGCACCAGGGTTTTTCAAAGTTCCAGGTAATGCTCAAAGTTCCTGCAGTGGAAAAAAGACCTACAGATCCCTTTTCCAGGTCCCTGAACTGTCTCCATAAACCTCTATTAAACTACAGATATGGTGTGCTACTGCCCTCTGCTGGTGGTCAGCAGTAACACTAAAAAGTTGACAGGACATGAACGCTGTCATAACAGATGTAGCTGAAATAACAAGGGAAATAAGACTGACACAAATGGATATATATTTAAAATAAAATAATAAATCCATGTTACTGGAAAATCGTGTCAGTAAATAAGATTATTACGCTTTAAAGCTTCGGTGTGTTTTCAGATCAAAATCTACACGATGTATTTTAATAAACGGAGCGTCAGTTTCCCTCAAAGCACAAGAATATTACTTAAATTCAGTGTCAAAAAAGGAACTAAAGGAACTTTCAAGGAAGTAAAGTACTGCATCTAACGACATATCAAAAAATTATCCCAACAAAAATGAGTGTTTTGCATTTAGATCTTTTTCTCTCAACCGATCACAAAATCTGTTGATTGTGTATTATCTATGAATATCGTACCAATGTTTATATGCCCATTATCATGTACCAAAGTGTCTCTTAATTTCCCCATCATGTTTTTTGAAAAGTTCTTGAGTTACTCAGCAAAGCAGGCGGCAGTCCGTCTCATTCTGATGACGTTTACAATTTTATTTACTGAGGAACTGCCACTGGTTTCGTTGAGACAATTTTTAAAACATATACCAAAACATATTTCCCCCGTCAAACAGGTACGACAGCACTCTTTGCCGTTTCTATAATCTACGTAGACTTAAAATACACTAAATCTTAAAAGGTTTATGGAATCAACGTTGTAGTAGAGCCGTGGTGACCCATGACAGGTTAGCTTACTGCTCTACACGCTAGCTAACCAGCTAACTAGCCCTGAAGCACCCCGGCTAACCTGCTAGCTAGTTAGCCGACAAGCGGTAAAAAGCTAAACAGGGAATATGTGGATACAATAAGTAAATTGACAAAACAGTTGAAATGCATTTATTTGAAAGGGGGTCTCAGTGTTCAGCGAGGTAGCTAGCTCTTACTAGTATCACTAGGTATAAACGTAAAGTTAAAAAACTGTCATGTAATCGCGAGGACAGCGACAGAACAGGTGAGTACTGAGACTGTAAACAGAGCCCACTACGGTGATGACAGCTCATAGTACACCACAATGCGTCAGTAACTATTAATTCATGCATTACTATTTCCTTGGATGTCATGCCAAAGTTTCTATTCTGGTCAGTACTGTTCACTCACTTCTGTGCCTCTCCCCCTTTTTTTTTTTTTTTTCTTCGCGGTAAAACGATGAAAAGTAGGTCACATTTGTCAAGGAAACGCTTAGAGTGTAAGAAGAATAAGGTATGAATAGCAACTGTACTTTCAATATGTTACAAAACAAAGTAATATGCACTAAGTCTGTGGCTCATATTACAAGGATTTGGGTTGAAATTGGAAGTAAATTTGACTGTATGTGAGGAGAGCAGGAGACGGCTGTTTCTTTTTTGTTGTTGTTGCAAAATAAATGTACTGATAAAATAATAATAGGAGCTGGACACTAAGGGCAATAATAGCTTATCATTGTGTTTGTATCATTTAAATTGTACACTATGTTTTGACTGAGTACATCTCAAACTTTCTGAAACATTTAATTTGTAATTTTCTCAAACACAAGCAGAACTGTATGTGTGTGAATAAACTGCATACCATCACTCATATCATATTTGCAGATATTTGCTTCATTACCACTCTTTTGTTCGGGTTGGAACTTGGATGGAGTGAGTGTTGAGCCCTAATGAGATGAGTGACCAGGGCAACAACAACCAGAACATCTCCTGCAACCCCTTCGCTGCCCTCTTCAGTTCGCTGGCTGATGCCAAACAGTTTGCATCAGGACAGAAACCACCACAGTCTTCCGCTGAACCACCATGTGTGTGCAGTTAGCAGATCTCTTGCTGTCCTCTATCATTAACTAAAATTGTCATATGTGGTTTAGTCCAGATGTCAAAGACGTCAGAGTCAAATACAGTTTATAGTAAAACATTTAATAACAAATGCATTTTACAAACAACTTCATCACCTCAAAGTTCAAGAACTGACTCTTGGTATTTTGTGTTGCAGTGGATGATTCAGGAGAGAGCCAGTCAGAGTCTGAAAACTCTGTGTCCGACAGTGTTGATGACAATGATGACTCTGTGGCAGAGATCAGCCGCTCCTTCCGGTCTCGACAAGAACTTTGTGAACAGCTCAACGTCAATCACATGATTCAACGTATATTTCTCATCACACTGGACAATAGTAAGTAAACAAGAACAAATGTTGGACTTGCATGTGTAGTAATTAGTAGCATGTCATCTCAGTTTCTCTTGACAATTTTATCATACCACTGTTGTCATGAAGAATGTGTCACTTACTGTATGGCTGATTGATAAAATGACAAATCATGCTGTTCAACACGTGACAGAAATTTTGCTCTGAATAAATATCAAACAAGGTCTCACTCCTTTGGTGTCAGGGTTTTAAGAATTTTCAATCTTATTACTGAAAACCATCCCAGCTAAGCCCTAATTAGAGTGAAATTAGAATAGAATAGAATAGAATAGAAGTACTTTATTAATCCCAAAACAAAAAAACAAAAAATATACAACAATAGAATACAATACAATATATACAGTAAGAAAAAATAATTTAGATAAAGATTTTTTTTAATGTACATAGGCATAAATAGACAGTAAAGTGCAAAGGTAAGGTGCACAGTGATATATTTATGATTTGACCAGGTTTGCATCAGATGGGTTTATTGTAAAGTGCTATTGCATGTGGAATGATTATTATTATCATTCCACATGCATTCCAAATGCATTCCACATTCCAATTATCAGGTCATCTGAAAAGTTCTGCGTAAGCTACAAGGACAGACTAACAGTAAGGTCACATAAGGATTTTGTTTGTATATTTAGTGCCATATTCACACTTCATAGTATTTCTGTCTGTAATGTAATGTCTGTGTCCGATTAGGTGTTAATCGTCATATATCCTGCCATGTTCTGGCCAGATGACATGGCGGATTACACAATGTGATTGACTTGAGAGTGAGAAAGTATGGAAATGTATAATGCTGTGAGTGTATTTAACTTGAGTAGAGCTTTCACTCTGAAAGGTCAAAATGAAAGTGATGGACTTTTGACACACAAGTTGACTGTGTCGAGCAATAAAACATGCTGTCCCAGTTCAGACTGCAGAGCTTCCATTTTATTAATTTGTAACTCTCATAAGTATAGGCGCAACTCGTAAGACTCAACTGCATGAATAAACAATGACATCTGAAGTGGTGTGTATGGGACTGATGTTATTATATAGCCTACTCCTTGATACTGTCTTCTGTTAAGGAAAAGCCTTAGAAAATAAACTTATGTAGTCCCATTTTTGGGCTGTGCAAAGAGGGCAGTATAAGTTGCCAGTCTTTAAAGAAAACCTGAGGTAATCATAACCATCACTTTGTCATGTTTACAGCTGCGTACCTCAGAGTGTTCTATATTCCTCTTGATCATCACAGAAATGCCAGGGCCTGTTGTGGGCAGCCTAAAATTCTCAAAGATGCTAGTCTGTCAGTATGTCACGAGGTGTCCCAGATGGTGTGTGTCGGTTGTCTGTGTCATATAGGACAAGATATAACAATCGATTATCTTGTCTGACATACACGAGGTATTCTCAAGATGAATCAGTGCTCTACAAAAGCTAGAAAGGGCCATAATTGGGGGCTGATATCATGTCATCTGACCCCTTCATTAGGCATAAGTTTATTTGTAGTTGTAGTTGCTGTAATAACTGAGAGGCTGGATGCTTTACATTCTATGTTAAATGCTGAGAGTGTGCAGGGTTGTGACTTAAGATCAGATGACCTATGTGAATGTTTCACATTGATTCACTCACTAATGATTTTAGACAGTGTTTGTACTGGTCCTAAATAGTAGCGGCGTATGTTCTGTTATTCTTCGTGGTATTAGATGGTGATGGATGTCTCAACATTCTTAGTTTCCAGTAAGCATTTAATGACTCAACCTCCTTTAACACAGTACAGTCTCACTGTGAGTTGGCTGGGTCAATCTACCACTGAAAATAGAGAAGGATGAGTCATGATGCTCAGGAAATGCAGGCAAAAAGCCCCCTGGCCCCCTGTTTTCACTTACAGAACAATCCTTTAATGAAATCCTTAGTCTGAAATAAACCACAATAAATTCTTATTTATTCATCTGTAGACTGCGGCCAATTTAATTTTCAGGAGTTGTTGCGTATTTGTTTTCCATCTGTGTTTTCACCCTGTTTTATGGTTTTATTCTCACCCATAGGTGACCCTAGTTTGCGTGGAGGTAATGGGATCCCTCCTCGCTGTGTGTATCTGGAGGAAATGGCTGCAGATCTTGATGGACAGGACTGGCTGGACATGGACAACATAGAACAGGTTTGGCAAGATCATATTTTAGTTGACAGTCCTTTCTCCCATGCCTTGTCTGTTTATCTCTAGTAACCAAAAACATTTGAAACTTTTTAAGCAATTGCAATACATAACCAGGTTCAGAAATCCCACATCCTTAACTTGGAGGCATAGGGTAAGAAACTCTTATGTAAATTCAAGCTTTTTCTTAGTTTTGTGGATGGCTCAGGTGCAGTAATGGCATTTCTGTTATCATTTGCATAAAAACTATGAATTTTATACCTATATTATATTATCATGTTTAGAAAGAACCATAAGATACTGTCAATCTGAAGTCCAGTTTGCTGATTAATAGATGAGACCCACTTCACCTTAGGTCTTGCCCCTAAGTGTGGAGTACACAGATTTTATTCTTTTATCTGTTTGCAGATGTGCCGGATGTTTTTTACTGACATTGTTGTGCCTGATGTTTAATTCGGTTCTCCAGGCTCTTTTTAACCGGCTGCTATTGCTAGAGCCAGGAAACCACCTCATCTACATGACGTCATGCAGCACTGTCAACCTGTCTGCTGACCGAGATGCAGGAGAAAAGTGTGCTATTCCTTACCTTTTTGCTTGTTATCAAAGGGCCAAGGAAGAGGTATTAGTTTTCATTTGACTGACCGTACGACTTCATCCCATCATTATGTGTTTTTCATAAAATGCCCTAGGTTAATATCCTATTCTTGGTGATTAAAACATAAAAATATCTGACACTCTTTCATAATTTAGTGACTTCTTAATTGTCTTGTACCAGGTGACGAAGGTACCAGAGAAGTTACTGTCATTTGCTGTTCGCTGTAAGAACCTTACCGTTTCCAACACACGGACAGTTCTTCTTACCCCAGAGATCTACATCAGCCAGAATATCTATGAACAGCTTCTGGACCTGCTGCTGGATGGTTTCAGTGGAGCACGTAGGTTCTACAGTTCCTCTTTTAAGCAGTGACTCCTTCTTGTGTTGTTTTCTCTTTCCTTCACTTATACTTTGTTTTCTCTACTTATAAATTAATTGTGTTTCAGAGCCAGAAGAGGTGGTAGAGTTTGTAGAAGAAGTCATTGCTGGCCTGCTCTCTGACCAGGAGGTCCGAACCTTTGAGGAGGTCGTAGTCCCAGTGTTGGATATATTCCAGGGACGTGTCAAAGACTTGGACTTGTGCCAACCCCTTCTCTACTCCTACTTAGATGTTCTTCTTTATTTCAGCCACCATAAAGACATTGCTAAGGTCAAGTGATGTGGAGAAGGATAATATTGTAAATTTTACCATGTACCAAAGTTATTTTAAAAAAACTATACATACGTAGATAATGCATGGCAAATCTGTATAACCATGTAAACTCATGATGGGATGCTATTTTGTTCTTAATTTTCTCCTCAACTAACAGGTGTTAGTAGAACACATTCAGCCGAAAGACCCAGCTAATGGTTTGCAGTACCAGAAGACCCTGCTGGGGGCAGTGTTGAGCATTTCCTGTTTGTTAAAAACCCCAGGTATAGTGGAGGGACATGGCTATTTCCTCAACCCCTCCCGCTCCAGTGCCCAAGAGACAAAGGTCCAGGAAGCAAACATCCACCAGGTATAAACAGATGAATTTGACATTGTTGCTCTTTTTGGTTTTTTTTTCCTCAAATATAATCATTCACAACTGCTGTCTTCACATGCATCTAAATTGAGTCTCTTGATTTGCTTTGTATTTCAGTTTATGGGGCAGTTTCATGACAAGTTGCACCAGGTCTTAAAAAATCTGCTTCAGCGATCTGGTGAGACGCGCCACTTGCTGCTTTCTTGGTTGGGCAACTGTCTTCAGGCTAATGCTGGGCGAGCTAAGATATGGGCCAATCAGATGCCAGAGATCTTCTTTCAGATGTATGCATCAGATGCATTCTTCTTAAATCTGGGTGCAGCTCTGCTGAAGCTTTGCCAGCCTTTCTGCAGGCCACGTTCACCAAAACTGCTCACCTTTAACCCTACGTATTGCGCCCTCAAAGAGCTAAGTGAAGAAGAGAGGCACAATCGCAATGTGCACGCAAAAGGTGAGTATATGAGGAAGGCAATGTGTGCTATTTAAGAAACACAATACAATATTTGCCCACTCAGTGTCTGTAATAATGCAGCACTTCTGCTACTGATTTATTCATAGTGACTTTATAGCAGATTTTCTTGAGCAGTAAGATTTTCCAGGAAAATAAAGAAAATTTCATAACTAAATTATCTTCTTTGTCTCATACCAGGTCTTGACAAGGAAACCTGTCTGATCCCTGTGCCCCCTCAGCAGTCAGTGGAGTCTGCACAGTCGTACAGTCTGTTGACTGAAAACCTCATTCTAACACAGCTTACCATGCATCTTGGCTTCCACAGGTTCACATAACAACCACATGATTTCTGTGAATGAGACAGAATGTATCAAGACTAGATCCCATAGCAATGAAGTCTTTGTTCATCATGTTTGCACCATATGTTAATATTAACCTGTGTTGTTTGTTTTTGTCCCTACACCATTGTGTATGTGTAATGTGCATTTGCAGACTCCATGAGCAGATGGTGAAGATGAACCAGTCTCTCCACCGACTCCAGGTGACATGGCAGGAGGCCCAGCGAACAGGCAACCCAATGTCGGAGCAGTTCCTGGAACAGTTTGAACGTCTCATGATTGTTTATTTGTCAACCAAAGCTGCCACTACACAGCCTGCAATGCTGCAATGCTGCCTTAACCTTCAAGCCTCCATGGCTGCTCTACTGGTTCAGTTTGGAATGGGGAACCAGGGGCCTGAACATGTAGCACTCAATTTTCCTCTGCCTTCCCTACAGAATACTATGCTATGTTATATACCAGGTAATCACTGTCTTTATTTTTTTCATTTACATCTAATGTTAAAGGTTCAGTGTGTAATTTTTTTGTAATCATTGTGTGTAGTTGGCAGTCAAGTCACAGACTACAACTAACTGAATATCCCTCACGCTCCTCTATGGCTGCAAAAAAAGATGTGAAAAACCTGAAAGGCACTTGTAGCATCCAGTGCTTGGTTTGTCCATTTTTAGGGATAATAACGCTGATCCACATGCAGTAGAAGATGGGAATGTACCATAACACCATAAAATGGATAAAAGTAATAAGTCAATTCTGAGCTGCTGTGGAAACATCACAGTGGAACATAATGGTCTCAGTGGATGAGAAACTCTTCCCTTTGTAGAAAATGGATCACTCTAAGATAATGAAAACAACTATTCTTGTTTTCAGATGATAATACAGCAATTAAAACCTCAACAGATGGATGGATAGATAATCTGTTTCTGCAGTAAGAGCTGCATAATTGTTAACGCCCTCAATCTTTAATATTATTATGTTACAATGTTTAAATGATCTTGTACTGTAACAGCCATCTCTTAATGGAGTTTGCATTTATACAATGCTGCAGGGTTCAGTCTAAGGTTAGGTGGCAAAAGAAGTCACTGGAGTACAAATATGTGATATTTACACTTGATATTTTTGTGCCTGATCAAACATGTTATGTACAGTAGATACTGTGCAGTGTTTTGAAGGTGCTGCAGCTGTGCATGCAAGGTGTTGGTAGTTAATCCCTCTCATTTGTTCATTCATGCTAAACATTCCTTAATATTGTTGTCATGATCTAATTGTGCCTTTTTATGTGTTTCAGAGTTTTTTGCAGAGAACTTGGGGGATTTCTTCATCTTTCTGCGTAGATTTGCAGATGATGTTTTGGAGACGTCTGCTGAAAGTCTGGAGCAGATCCTTTCCTTCATCACTGTCTTCATGGGGAACGTAGAGAGGTGCAGCTTAATTTATCAGTTAATAGAAATAATCTCAAGGTTCAAAGGGCTCAAATGATGCAGATAATTTTATGTTCTTCATTTTCTTCATTAGGATGAAGAACCCACATTTAAGAGCGAAGCTTGCTGAGGTCTTAGAGGCAGTGATGCCTCACATGGAGCCAGTGGCTCCTGGTGCTGCTCAGCCTATTGTGTTTCAGCGTGAGAGAGTCTTCTGCTCCTACAGACATGCACCTCAGCTAGCAGAGGCCCTCATCACCGTCTTTGTAGACATTGAATTTACAGGTGAAAGCTTTTCTTGCTCTGAAGTACTCGTGCAAGGTGTAGACTCTTAGTTTTTAACTGTAAGGCTCAACAAAACCTTTGTGTGAAGTACTCACAACAGTTCATTTATGATGTTTGTTCATATCTTTACATACTACTTTAACAGCTAATATTACAAATATTAAAACTCTCTCAAAAGAATAGAACACGCTTGGCCATAAAATGCCAATAAATTAGTTTCTCTTGTGATGTTTGACACACTATTTTCCTTTCCTCAGGTGATCCTCATCAGTTTGAACAGAAATTTAACTATAGACGACCCATGTACCCCATCCTCAAATACATGTGGAGCAAAGATAGTTACAGAGAAAGTATCAAGGTAAATTAGTTTATTTACCTTTCTTCATCCATGATGTACAGAGATGATTTAAAAGAGACATAAAGATAACAAAGGAATGGCTGTGCTATTTGGGCTTTTTTCTTGTTTTAGCATTTAGCAGACTATGCATCTGAAAATCTGGAGGCCATGAACCCACCATTGTTCCTTAGATTCCTCAATTTACTGATGAATGATGCCATCTTCCTCCTTGATGAAGCTATTCAGGTGAGACAATTTTACAGGGTGTCATCCCTTCTATGCATGGATCTTTACCTAATTTGCAGGTATGAAACCTCCCCTTGACCATGGTGATGACCAAACTGCTGCGTCTGATCCATTATAGTGTGAAAGTACTTTTTAGGAGGATAAGACTAGTGTTGTTACAAAATGGAACAAGAAAAAGCAATGGAAAATGTTTAAATGCTGATGTCAGATGTCTGTTTCTAAAAGGAGATGCAGCACATTTAGATACTCATGGCAGGATGTAGTCGTCCACTTCCAAAAATTGCAATGTGAAAGCAAAACTATCAAGACCCAAAAACTAAAAACCATGAATCTAGGTTCAGAACTTGATTTGACTTTTAGGTGTGAAAATGCCATTAGATTTTATGCAACTCTGCCAATCTTTACATATGTTCAGTCAACCATTGACAACTCCATCTTGTCCTTAAGTACCTGAGTAAAATCAAGATACTCCAGCTGGAGCGGGATCGAGGGGAGTGGGACAGTCTGGCCCCTGATGCCCGAAGAGAGAAGGAATCAAGCCTGCAGATGTTTGGACAGCTTGGACGCTTTCACAACATCATGTCTAATGAGACCATTGGCACACTGGCCTTCCTCACCTCAGGTAAGACAGGAAAAGTGTTTAATGTGCTCCTTTGTTTCTCAGATCTTGTCTTGTCCTTTTAAAATGTATTTCTAATTTCCTCATTCCAAGAAATCAAAGGCATCTTTGTGCACCCCTTCCTGGCTGAGAGGATCATCTCCATGCTTAACTACTTCTTGCAGCACCTGGTGGGTCCTAAAATGGGTGCCCTTAAAGTGAAGGACTTCAGTGAGTTTGACTTCAAGCCCCAGCAGCTTGTTTCGGACATTTGTACCATCTACTTGAACCTGGGGTATGTTGGGAGGAGTTGAGTTTTTCACAATTGAAAGAAAAAGAAGTCTGCTTTTATGTTTTCTGAAATGTTTTATTTTCATTACTTAATTGCAATTTTTTTGTTTTGTTTTTTTTGCAGTGATGAGGAAAATTTCTGTGCTACAGTACCAAAGGATGGACGTTCGTACTCTCCTACTCTCTTCTCCCAGACAGTCAGGGTACTAAAGAAGATCAACAAGCCTGGGAACATGATTGTGGGTTTTGGACTCCTTGCAGATAAAATAAAGGTAGAATTTGTCTTCTTTAAACTAGAGTATAAGTTTCACAAATATTTGTCCTGTAAATTATGTGTTGTGTTCAGTGCATCATAGATATTCCAGTTTTATTAAAGCATACTGGTTACAAGTATTTATCACCCTGTCTGTTTTAGTCCCATGCAGATAGGCAGCAACAAGAAGAAGAGACATATGCAGATGCTCCAGATGAGTTTTTGGACCCCATCATGTCCACTCTTATGCTGGATCCTGTTCTGCTTCCTTCTTCTAATGTCACTGTAGATCGCTCAACAATAGCACGGCATCTTCTCAGGTTAGTTAAATCCAACTGAAATTCTCATGTTTCTTGTTGCAAATCCAGTTTGTACCTGTTTGACTTCAGTGTGAGAAATTTAAGAGCATTTTGGAGGATTCAGCTGCAGAATGATAATGATGATGGTAATAATGCTTATGATTATGTCGCCTTCACTCTGATGTGTTGATGTCTGATATGTTGTCCATTGTTGGAGTTAATATTCTTTTAAATCAAACACTCAGATAAACCATATACTAACTCTGATGAGGGACATTTACATTTTTTGCATCCACTGTAGAATAGGGAGAGGTGACGTGTATTCAGTGGTTCCAGTCTGGAACTTCACCACTAGATGCCTCTAAAGATTACACACACTGAACCTTTAATTGGCAAAAATTAACCTTTATTGATAATTTACTCCTTGCAGTGACCAGACAGATCCTTTTAACCGCAGCCCTCTTACAATGGACCAGATCAGGCCAAATGAGGAGCTCAAACAGCGGATCTTACAGTGGCTTGATAAGCATAAGCAGGAAAGTCTACAGCTTGGACCTAGTGGCTAACTGTGGGCCCTCAATCGGATAAACTGTGAACACAGCCTTGTGTTTTTTGGGGGGTTTTTTTCCCCCTTTTTCCCAGCGTGCTCCTCTGCTTCTACACAAATCTGCAGTGTGCTTTCCTCTGTGGATTTCCTCTAACTTCTTCAGTATAACAAACAGTACATCAGCTTCACACAGCCTTCATGCACTGTGGGCTTCATGTAAGCTGTAGCCCACCAGCTCTTGACAAGTTCAAAATCCACACTCAGTAGCTGCTCTGCTCCTATGATGCTCCCATGATGGCAACACCAGTTCTTCTCTCCCTGAATACTGTGCATTAATCAGTTAGTATTACAGCCAGAACTTTGGCCTGTAGCCATTCAACAGGACTTGTTGAATATACTGTATAAACCCCTAACTGAGCAACTGGCCAAAACAAGATTTTATACAGCAAGGTAAGTATTTTTGGGAACTCAAGACAGACGACTGGAGTTGTTTCTACTGTGATCTTGATTTAATCTTTTCAAAGAATACCTCTTACGCTGCCTATTTAAAATAAAATTTAAAAAAAAAAA
>JAPTGW010000006.1:22304724-22315414 GCA_029814545.1 Apogonichthyoides opercularis
ATTCTCCAGCTTCCCCTCCCCCACTCCCTCCCTGTCTACCCCCACCACCTCCACTATTACCTGGTAAGGCAAACTATAAGGAGATATGTCGGTAAACTTATTGTTTCTTTTATTTCCTACAGACTCAAACTTGTCCTTTTTATTTTTTCAGATCGTGAGGACAGTCCAGAGCTTCCTCCTCCTCCAGGCATTAGCGATAACAGGCAATGCGTTCTGTGTCTTAAGTATGGAGATGAGAACACCAATGTGAGTCAGAAATCACCTTAAAGTCTTCTTAACTTTTATAAAACTTGCTCTATACCCTTTATAACACACCTTTATGTTTAGGAGGGTGGCAGGCTGCTTTACATTGGTCAGAATGAGTGGACCCATGTCAACTGTGCACTGTGGTCTGCTGAGGTATTTGAAGATGACGATGGCTCTCTGAAAAATGTTCATATGGCTGTTCTCAGGGGAAAACAGCTGGTAAGGGAGAACATTTCATCCACTGCAAGTTGCTATTTAATGTGTTATTTAAATAGTCATCTGAAAGCATTCTGTTTGTCTACACAGCGCTGTGAGAAGTGTCAAAAGCCAGGGGCTACAGTTGGCTGCTGCCTCACTTCTTGCACCAATAACTACCACTTTATGTGCGCCCGCCAGTGCCACTGCATCTTCCTGGAGGACAAGAAAGTGTATTGTCCAAAGCACAGGGACATCATCAAGGGAGAAGTAAGATAATCTGACAAGAAGCTGCTTGTTGATATATTTACCCCTCCTTGCCTTCAAGGACAGTGCTAGTCCTTTTAGTAATCTGTTTTTTACTCCTTTAACACTTAAAGTAAACTTCTGGCTTTGACTGGGACAGTTACACGAGTAAATGTGCCTGTGGAACATGTCTGAAGAAGCAGACTCAGACATTGTCATTTTACGCTATTGTGCAATGTGCATTAATGATGCGTTTTTATTATACATGAGAACTGGGCTGAAGGAGTAGCTAGATAACATCACACAAGTAACTGGAAATGACAGGTAATAGGTGCTGTCTGTAAGGAGTGGGGAAGAAGTAATTTGCCTGAGACCATCAGTCATGCTGAGGAACAATAAAGAATGTAAAACTTGGGTACTTTCAGTGGGTATTCATTGATTCTACAGATTCTTCACTAAACCACTTGGATCATTTCAGACTATTGTGAATGCAGCTCACGCATTATCCAATCTTTTTCTACGTTTGTGAAATGATAACTGGTGGCCTTCTCTGGACATTGCCAGGGGCTTATACGTAAATGGTGCTCCTGAGACTATAATTCCGCTATTTCTGGTGCGTTACCGCTGTAAAACATCATTTTCTTTAGCAACTTAAAGTGTTGCACATGCTGCCTGCTTTCTACCCCCAAACAATGCCTTTGCATCTTGCATATTTGAGTTACTGTTTGTAAATGGAGTATTTTTTTATTTTTTTTTTAAAGCATGCTCTTGTATCTGGCACTTCTCAGGTTGTGTCTGGGTTTGAGGTGACCCGCAGAGTTCTGGTGGACCTGGAGGGCATTAGTCTCAGGAGAAAGTGGCTAGCTGGACTGGAGCCTGAAAATGTTCACATGATGATAGGTATGTCAAGTGGCATTAGAGGCTGTTAGAGATTAATGTTAATTATCTCCTTAATTAACTTGATTTGACCCACTGGTTCCCGGATGATGATTTAAACATGTTTCCAATCGTTGCAGGCTCCATGACTATTGATTGTTTGGGGATACTGACTGAACTCTCAGACAGCAAACGCAAGCTCTTCCCAGTAGGATACCAGTACGTATTTTTTCTCATTTATTTATTTTTTTTCCCACTTGTTCTTTTAATGTTTATTTCTATCTTTCTTTACTACATACGTTTACTATACAGTTAAGTCCATCTGACTGTTTGAATTGAAACTGACATAGCCATGTTAATGGAATAATAAATAAAGGATAAATTATGTTTCTCCAGGTGTTCAAGGATGTACTGGAGTACTTTAGATGCCCGCAAGCGCTGTGTGTATACCTGTAGGATTCTAGTGTGTCACCCTCCAGTGGCAGAATCGAATCTGAAGAGTATAATGGCTCCTGAGGAGAATCGCACAATAGCACACAGTCCACCTTCTGTAGCAGGTAACAACACTTGACAAAGTTCAGGCTTTGTTTTATTTTGTATATCAGTGGTTATATATTTAACGGAAATATACTGGTTCTCTCTTTTCAAAGACTTTCCAGACCCATTTGAGTCTCCCAGACGCTCTGACACCCTTTCACCTGCCAACACTCCAAAGCTCAGGGTTTACACCAGGAATCGGCACCCCAGCTACCCCCCATGTCAGCGAGCAATAGGCTCCAGGCCTATGCCCTCTACAGGTACAAATCTGCAGTCCTTTGGGGATTTAGAACAAAGTCATTTTAATAATATCATGTTGTTGTTTTTTTTTTTCTATCTTGAATGTAGAATAGCATTTGATAGCAACACAGACCAAAGTGAGACAGCAGAACGAGAGTAGTTGGACTGGAGGTGTTGGTGGATGAATTTAACCCAGCCTAAAATAGTAACCTCACCAAAAATAGAAGCCTCAAAAACTTTAGGAAAATCATGCTGTGTGAATAATTTACTCTCCTTCCCAGTTTTTGAGCTCTGTAAGGGAAACTCCTGCAGATGTATGTATGCAATAAGGCCAGACATCATTTTTCAATACCAAAGGGGTGTTTGTGCTGTCACAGATTTGTCCCATTTAGGTCTTTTTGGAAGTGACTGGACTGAACTGGGCCTGCGATAATCCCTGTTTTTTACTGAGTAGTAAATAATTTATCTTTTTTTCTTTTTAAGGAGGTTCCTGTAAGCCTCAAAGCCATGAGGTGGTGACAGTAGGAGACTCCCTGTTGAATCCCACCATGAGGAATATTGACTCACGACGTCACAGCTCCCCTTCTCTCTCTCCTCCTTCACACCAGCTAAATAGACAAAGAGGTGTCATCTCCCCAGCTCAGATTTTGTCACGGCCCCTTACCTCACCTCCTCCCCTTATCCCATCTCCTGCCAGAGACCCTGAAAAGTCAAAACACCCCAGTAAAGAATCAGTCCAGAGGGAGGACGAAAGAGGTAGATTGTTTTCCACAGACAGAAGCAGAACACAACAATCCAGAGATCAGTCATATAAAGATACAGACAAGGGAAGAGGGTCAAGTCGAGACCAGACCTCTAAGGACTCTGAGAAGAATAGATTAACAAGAGAAATTGGGCACAAAGACTCTGATAAGGGTGAAGTAACATCCAAAGAGCAAGAAAAGCGGAAACTGTTGAGCAAAGACTCAAGTCTGAAAGAGAGTGAGAGGGGGAGATCTCTCAGTAGAGACCCCTTTAGAGATGCAGAAAAAGGGAGACAGGTCAATAGGAACTCAGAGAAGGGGAGACAGTCTAGCAAGTTCTCAAGCAGTAGAGAAACTGACAGGGGCAAACCATCCACTAGAGAGTCCAATTATAAGGATATGGAAAAGGCTCGGCCTCTCAGTAGAGATACAGGGTTAAGAGATTCTGAAAAGCATAGACAGTATAGCAGGGAAACAGGAAAAGACTCAGGCCAAGGTAAAGACAGACCGTCAAGCAGAGACTCTGATAAGGGTAGACTTCCCTCCAGAGAGTCCAGTCACAGAAGCACAGAAAGAAATCGAGACAATGGCTCAGGGAAAGATTGTCACCCTAACACCCAATTCAAACAGGCTGGAGGAGAGAGTAAGAGCCCTCGACTGGCACCTGCTGGCTCAGGCCAGTCGTCTCCTCCTGTGGGCACTGCTGTTCTCACAGGACAGCAGAGAGGGAGCAGCGCCAAACAGACAGACAAACAAGGCAAACACAGCGGGAAAGACCAGGACATTTCTGCCGGCCTCAGTCTGCTGCCTCGTCATCGCTCCACCTCCACATCTAACGTCATCCAGTCTAAGGACAAGCCCAACTCAGGGAAGGAGAGCAGCAGTGGGTCTGGAAACGTAATGCCAGCTTCACTACATAAAGACTCTGTTGTTGGGAAATCTGGCTCCCCGCAGCCCTCATTTCAGAAGACCAATGCACGCAAATCAAATGATTACTCATCAGGGCCGGCCACAGCGGCAGTCATGAAGCCCCTGTGGCCATCCCGGACACCAGCAGATGATGACCTTGTCAAGCGAGGCTCCATGCACTTGGCCTCCCTGGCTGCAGCCCCAGCTGCCAAAGACAAACACCCCAAAGTTAAGACAGCAAGCAGCAGAGAAGTGTCCAAAGACCGTGAACGAGACAAACTCCAAAACAGCAACAACAGCAGCAACAAATACCCCCTGCTTAACAATAATACTAAGGCTACTGGCAGCTCTAACACACACACTCAGAACCCCAGCTCCCACAACAGCAGCAACAGCAAAGCTCCAATGATTGGAAACAACACCAAAGCCCATGGGAAGGCTCAGGGGGAGAAGCTTGAGAACCAGGGAGGAGACAGGTCATCCTCAAAAAGTAGAGAGACTTTCTCTGGTCCTGAGAAAAAGAATAGCTCCAGTCTGGAAAACTTACAGCAGCTGCAACAGGCTGGTCTAACTCCAGAGAAGGGATTGAAGACATCTTCTCAGTCACACACCAAACCCACAACAAATCAGCTGTCCTCTAGGCATAAAAAGAGATCAGTTAAGCCCCCAACTGCTACTGCACTGAAGACTGATATTAAGACTGACCCTAATGGGACAAGCTCTGTTGGTGGTATTTCTTCTTCCTGTCCCAGCACAACTACTACCTCCATTGTCTCTCCTGCTGGCCAGGGAAGCCGCCGGCCCGCCTGCTCCACTCTCTTCTCGTCAGCCTCTGCCAGCAGCAGTGACAGCTCTGAGTCTGACACTCAGACTCAGACAGTGGAAGAGGAGCACTCGCATGGTGATGTCAGAGATCATCGTAACCTCCTCACACAAGGCACTGAAGATGATGGGGACGGCCAAGACGATGACCATGACAGAGGAATGGATGACAAACATCATGAGGATGACAGTGATGGATCAGGGTCTGCCAAGCGCCGTTACCCCCGACGTAGTGCCCGGGCACGCTCTAACATGTTTTTTGGCCTGACACCATTTTATGGGGTTCGCTCTTACGGTGAAGAAGACCTTCCCTTCTATGGCAGCGGAGATGGAGCTGGGGCCATGGTTAAGAGGAGGACAGGTGGCCGTAAGAAGTCAGCTGAAGGACAGGTAGATGGAGCAGATGATATAAGCACCTCCTCATCATCAGGGGACAGTGGAGAGGATGACGACAGCGGTAAAGACCCTTACTACTACAACTTCACCCGAACAATAATTAACCCTGGCGAGGGTCTGCCATCCATAGAAGGCATAGACCAGTGTCTAGGACGAGGCTCTCAGCTCCAGCGCTTTCTTAAAGATGAGGAGCAGCAGCAGAAGGGACAAGTGAGCAGTGAAGAGGACATGCTAAGTGCTTTGTAAGTACAAATGTGATGGGTTTAATTCTCTTGAAAGATGTACTGATTGACTATTAGTAATAGCAGTCTTATTTTCTATTTCTAAGGGAATTATCAGTGCAGAGAAAAGGCCTCTTGACACATTTAGATAGACCTACAACCTATTTTTACAACAAAGAAATAAAAGTCTGAAACTGTAACAAAATAGCAAGGACATCTTTCTTCAACAAAAGCAGTGACTGCAGGCACTTGCTTTTCTTTACCTGAAAAGTATACTGTGGGATCAGACACATCTGTAAAGCAAATGAAACGGTACAAGCATGAACTGCATTATGGTTAACATTACACACATGCCAACATAGACAGTGACATTACGGTCACACATGCCAACTTGTTGTCAGTGTGGACGTTTTTCATAGTGAGTGAGGAGACACAAAGAACAAAATTATTAGAGGTGGCTTGCCAAGTGAAATGAACGTGACATGTCTCTGCAGTACTAGTGCCAGGCTGCTAAATTAAGCCATGAGTAATCACTCATCTACTACTTGTGCAGTACAGTTTGTTTCTATTTGTACAGAGACATTCTGTCCAGAAACTGGGAGCACTTTATTTTGAGATCAATTTTGAAATGAGAGTAAAAGAAGACCTTTTGGGAGAAAGTGTAGTTATTTATTTAATAGTTAGTGTTTTATTGCAAACATAAAATTGAATTTTCCATTAAAAACAAGAGACAAAATTGTTTGTTTGCATCCTATCAATTTTACATATTTGAGAGAAAATTGGAATCACACTTAAAGGTAACTTAAAAAAAAAAAAGAAAACAGATTCAGAAAACGGACATCGGCACATCTCTAAATCTCTTAGATACATTTATTTACAAAATTCTGAGTGGTTTTTTTTTTCTCAAATAACAACCTGACAAATTCCCTTTCCTATATTTAACAGGTCCTTGGGAAAACAGCATATTGGACAGCTGGATGGTGTAGATGACGGTTCAGAGAGTGACACCAGTATCTGCACCACCAGCACTACAACCACAACTGCCACCTCTTCATCCACCCCACATAAGAGCACTCCTAAGAGACGGGCCAGAGAAAGGCACACTGAGAAAATTGATTCCCATGATTCGAACAAGGAGCCTGACAGTGGCGGAGCAGTAAGCGGTAACACACGGGAGGGCAGAAAAAACCAGAAGGAAAACTGTCTTCCTCTCGGGGTAGGAGTCAAGGCCCAGGCACAGAGTCAGGGTCAGGATCCACTTGAAGCCCAGCTGTCCCTGAGCACAGACCTGCTCAAATCGGACTCTGACAACAACAACAGTGATGACTGTGGAAACATTTTGCCGTCGGATATCATGGAGTTTGTCCTCAACACGCCTTCCATGTCAATGCAGACTCTGGGTCAACAATCAGAGCCTTCCTCCTCTGAGCTTCTGCTTGATGAGGGTTATGTCGGAGTTGATGTTAACCGTCGCAAAGACATACTGTTTGATGACTTTTCTCAGCCTCTACCCAGTGCTGAGAGTGGAGGTGTTGTGGAGAGTAGTGTGAATAGTTCCATATCTGTAGAGGAGCCATATCATCTTCCACTGGAGCTGCCCTCTGACCTCTCTGTTCTGACTACACGCAGCCCTACGGTCAGTACCAATCAGAACCACACAGCTGGTAGTCTCATCTCAGATACCTCAGATCGCACCATGCTAGGTTTGACCTCTGACCCTGACACAATCAGTGGAGAAAAGAGTGGGGACAAGAAAAGAGCAGGACTACCGTCAGAAAGTCAGCATGATACTACGGCTCTGGGAAATCGAGATGCACAGGTCACTGAGGGTCACATGACTCCTGAACAGTTTATTCCCAGCCCTGCTATTGGCCAAGTGGTTGAACCTCCAGTTAACCAGGATGTCCCACGGAGTGCCGGTACACCTGGTTTGCCAAGTTCACCCTCTTTGCCCCTTCAGGGTCAGAAGTACCTCCCAGTATCAGCTGCAGGTAGCCCCAGTCCAGTCACTGTCCCGGGACCATCCCAGGCTCAGGTTTCCAGCCCAGCAGTCATCAAGCCAGGCCCTGAAAAGCTCATTGTGGTCAATCAGCAGTTTCAGCCCCTCTATGTGCTTCAAACGGTCCCTAATGGTGTCACCCAAAAAATCAGTGCCACAGGAGTGATGGACACCAGCTCTTCAGCAGTGCTGAGCCCTATGACACTCACTACAGGTCTGAATACTGCTCTGCCCCCAGCCCAGCCGATATTCCCAGCTGGGGGCAAAGTTCTCAGCACAATGTCCCATCCACCTCAGATTCATACCTTTACAGGAACCACACAGACCGGCTTCCAGACTGCTATCCCCAGCACCACATCAGGGCTTCTAATAGGGTTGCACTCTCAGGCTCACGACCAGCCCCAGATTCTGGTCTCAGAGGCGGGTCGAGCACATGAGTTAGGCCCAAGTGTTGCCATAGTGTCCAGTCCCTCGTCTCTCACCTCCTCCCCCACTGTTCTCGCCTCTGCTCACGGCAAGAAGAGACCAATTTCACGTCTTCAGCCAAAAAAAAATAAAAAGCTTGCCCGCTCTCGTAGCCAGCCTACTCTGGCCCCATCAGATGCAGGACCTCCCAACATGACCCTCATCAACCTGTCCTCCCCTCAGATAACAGCGAGCATCCCTGGACAACCTGGTGGTTTGGTTGAGTTAAGTACTCTATCCACGTCGCAGCGCAAAGTTCCAAATATAATCAAAAGGCCAAAATCAGGTGGGCTTATGTACTTGGATCCTACTACCCTCCTCCAGCAGAGAATTCCTGCATCTGCCCCTCCGGGTATTCTGGGTCATGACTCCTCCACTCACATCCTCCCCTGCACAGTCTCTGGTCTCAACCCCAGTCAGTCAGTGTTGAATGTTGTGTCTATGCCCCCTAGTGGCGCTACAGGCCTGTTGGCACCAGGATCAGTGTCCCTCTCCACACCAGTGCTCAGCTCCACTGAGATCACAGGGCCTATAAGCAACCTCTTGTTTAAAGCCAGTCCACATGGCTTAGGCTTGTCGGATCAGCCTATGGTCTTGCAGTCAGCAGGAGGAGCTCCCCTCATGTCACAACTCGGCTCTTCTGTTCAGACATCCATAGCAAGCAGCATCTGCGTCCTGCCCTCCCAACAAACTATCAGCATGGCTGTCAACCAGCAAGGAGAGACGGATGGCAGCAACCTCCACTTACAGCATCACACGCAGCCTGTAAACAGAGCCCAGACTGTGGAGTCCAGTCAAAACACAACTGTTACTTTAGCGCCGGGCACAGCCACCCCTTTAAGCCCCGCTAAAGGGCGTGTTGTTGGAGTATTTACCCAAACACAGACCTCTTCACAGTCTCAGAGTAGCAGAACAACGCCTATTTCCAGATCTTCAGAACAAAGACCATCTAACTCCACAGTGATGTCAGCAGCAGTCGCAGGAGCAGAAAAAGGCAAGAAAGCCAAGAGGAGTAGACCGAGTCCAGACATAACCAGTGTAAAGAAGCTTAAGGCTTCTCAGCCAGAGGAACATCACAACCCCACAGGAAGACTCTCCTCCAACCCAAGGTTAGAAGCCATCGCAGTGCTGTGTGTTTTTAATAGTTCTATGATGTCATTTGAATCCTTATAATAATATCAAACAGATTTCTCACAGTAACGTTGTAAATTCATTTTAATAAAACTGAATGGCAGAAGGAATTGAGAAATGTCTGTTCAGTACCAACCACATATCTGTGCTAAGCTATTTTACACAGTAAGGACATTTTGTATAGTTTCAGAAAAATGAAAGCACTTTGAGTAACAGGCAAATTTCTCTAAATGTTGAGATTGTAGTTATCCATTTTCAGATTCAATTTATTGTCACTACACACGTACAAATACAAGGCAATGAAATGCAATTTAGTATCTTGCCAGAGGTGCAATATCAGCAAATGCTGGAAGCACAGAATATATAGTATTAACAATACTTGTGCTACATACAGTGGCATAAAATATGCAGATGTAAATGCTATGGACATTCATAATATACACTACTGCAGGGCTTTTGCTGATTCTCAAGCTTGGATATGAAGTATACCTTTAATAACAGAATCTGTAAATGAATGACTAACTACCTGTTATTTGTCACAAATTCTAATCTCATTTTCAAACTCTGCTGTTGGTCTTGCAGTTCCAAAGAGCTGATCTCCCCTGAACCCATGGACACAGGCAAACCAGCAGATAAGCCAACTAACAAGAGGTACAGAGTCAACCATGGTATGAGGGTTTTTATTGACTATTAAAGTCTGGTTTCTAATGCTGGCTTAAAATGTCTTCCAGTGTTTTTGGTAAAAAGAAGACATCTGAAGGTCCAGTTTTACCAGGGAAGATAGTAGGTAAAGACAAAGGTCCGACAGCAGGTGGAACGGGATCTCTCAAAGCCGCTTCACCACCAGACCAGGACGACAACAGCAGAGACACGGTGCTGGATAGCAAACCCAAGAAGGGCATCATCTTTGAAATCTGCAGTGAAGATGGCTTCCACATTCGCTGCGAAAGTATTGAAGGTAAGAGGAAAAACACTCACTATCTGTGTCCTATAGTTTTAATATTAAATACAAATGATCCATCCTATTTCCCACAGTTTCATTAAAACACATCACCTGCACATTTATAGACAGGCACACTGTATCACATGTATCAACTGCATTTCCTGACAGATGAAATTTTATCAGATCTGAACTTGTTTATGTATGAAACCTTGAACCGTACTATCCCTCTGCAGAGGCTTGGAAATCTCTGACTGATAAGGTGAAGGAAGCTCGCTCCAATGCACGACTCAAAGAGCTGTCTTTTGAAGGTGAGGCCGCTGCTTTTCAACTTTAGTGCTCTTTGTGTTGTAGCATTTTGTGGAAGTCATAAGTGAATGGTTGTGAAGACTGGAGTCCTTTCACAAGGAAATATTATGTCTTTCAGCCACAAATATAATTTAGTAGTAGCTTGTGTGCAAAACTTTTAGACAGTACCCAAAATCTTTCAAAAGCTTAAAAACGAAACTTGCTAAAGCAGGCCGGGAAGTAGTTGCATTCATGCGTTATGGGAAGGCATTTGAGTTACTTTTGATGCCCTAAACATTAATTTCACATGAATTTGGTGAAGGCAGTGTGTCCAAAATGGCTTGGGTGCTGCTTTTATACTTAAAAGTCCAAACTAAGGTTCATATTATTATTTTTTATATTTCAGACTTTTGATCTGGTTATTATTGGTTTCATA
>JAPTGW010000006.1:23093454-23105116 GCA_029814545.1 Apogonichthyoides opercularis
TTCTATTCTATTCTATTCTATTCTATTCTATTCTATTCTATTCTATTCTATTCTATTCTATTCTATTCTATTCTTAGTCAAATAGACGTTTTCTTTAAAGGCTGTTACAGATTTAATTTGAGCTCTAAACTCTGCTCCTTCATGTGAATATAACTTTTACATCTGGGTTCCATGTTCATCAGGGACTGCATATGGTACCCAGTTTCCTTGTCCTGTGGGCACCTACAGCATCCAACTGGGTAATCGGCAGAGGGAAGACTGCCTGATTTGTCCTGAAGGCTTCTTCTGTCATGAGGGCACCTCCAAACCGACACCCTGCCCACGGTAAGCTGTGATAATGTAATGTGAGAAGAGGTGAAAATGGTTGAAATTAAATCTGAGCCTGAGTAATAAGTATGATTGTATGATTTAGTGTTTTGTCTCTTTCCTGTCTTCTCCAGCGCCACATTTCGCCATCTGAAAGGAGGTCAGAGACTGGAGGACTGCTCTGCTTGCCCTGCTGGCTATTTTTGTCCCTACTCAGCCACTATCAACCCCAGAGTGTGTGGAACTGGCAGCTACTCTGTAAGACCTCATCTGTTACACACTGCACTGTGTCCAGTGTGACTGGTCATCTGACAGAACCAGTAGCATACTCTCATCCTTCTATAAGCCATTCTGATTGTCTTATTTTTAGGTTAGCATTTTCCGCCCACACTGATATCATCTTACATTACTCATGATGTATGTACATCTGTAAATGTCAGCCAGATGAATAGTTTAGAGAAATTTTTATTATGGCTCACATTTTGCTCTCAATATTGAAGGAATCTTAGTATTTTTCCATCGTCTTCCAACTTAGATCCTCCTCTCCCTTGCACTTTCAGTCTGTGCTTTGCTGCGTCCCTCCCCCATACTGGTTGATATCTTTAACTTCAACTCCCTGAATGTTCTTCTGTGTCCTCTTGTGTGTAGGATGAGGGCTCTGTGGAGTGTTCTCCATGCCTGCGGGGCTACTACTGCAGTAATGAGACCACTAGTGAGGAGGCCATGTTGAGCGTCATGATGTGCCCCCCAGGCTTCCTCTGCTCTCAAGGTCTGGCCAGAGACCCTCAGCGTTCAGCTACCCTCTGTCCCCGAGGTTTCTACTGCCCAGGAGGAGGCATCGTGAGTTAGATAATTACCTCAGCCAATGAGGTTACGTGATGACTCCCATTAGTCCATCTGTCCACCTGTCTGCCTGTCTGTCTTTTAGTGGGATTCTTAAACCTGCTGCAAAGATTTTAATGAAACTGGTTGTGCTTAGGCTTAGGATGAATCCCTTAAACTATGGAGCAGATCCATAAAAACAGTTTCAAGGATGCACACAGGAGAGCCCCACACTATTTTAGCACATAGAGTAGTAGCAGTTAAAATTACAAATACAACTAGAAAATCACAAACTGGAGAAAAACTGATGTCAGATCATATCCATCATGCAGAATAAATGAAAAAAAAAAACCCAAACATATATGTCATGAATCATATATGTAATAGCATATGTAGGTTTCTTTTTACAAGAATTTTTATTTGTTTTATCAATCAACTCTTAAAACATACCCCCAGGATGCTGATTGATGTCTCTGTCATCTTTTCTTTTTTTTTTTACTTGTGGTATAGATGCAATTTCATTACTGTCGCTACTGTTATCAGACTGAGCATGAACATTCATCAAATGTAACTGATTTAGAGATGAATTTCTGCTCAGTTGGAGGTCATTATCTAGATCTGAAGAAAATCAATCATGCAATATTGTCATGCATCATGTGTGATTTTTTCTTTTTTCTTTTTTTTTTACAGAAGAATAGCTGCCTTCATGTCTTAGAAAATGACAAAAAAGCTGAACAGTCTCAAATAGTGAAAAAGGTTTTTTCTTTTATAATAATTCTAAAAGTTGGTCAGGAAGACAGACCTTATTGTAGAGAGTATTGTACACCAACTCGCAAAAAGTTAGAAAACATAATACTGTGGAGCCAGAAGAAAAGCAGACTGTTGGCCTTGGTGGAGATCTTACCTACAGCAAAAGATGAATTCTGTTGTCACTATTAGATCTTCAAATATGTGAAGCACTTTTAGCATTGTTTACTTCTTTGAACTGGGTTTTCCTCATAGGACCCCAACCCTGTTCCTTGCCCCAATGGTACGTACAGTCGATTCCCTGGTCTGCGTGATGTGAGTGAATGTGCCCAGTGTCCAGAGGGGGAGTACTGTTATTCCGAACATCCACAGGAGCAGCCAATTAGTAGACCTGTAAGTCACAAATGATAAGAGATTTACATTAGTAGGTGATTATATACATGATTATTTCATCAGAATACTGGACATGAGACTATATAAAAATATTATATGACACTACCTGCATAGATTACACGTAGTAAGAGGAATGAATAGTCATTGAATGTGTTGTTACATTTCAGACAGGGGTTTGTCCTGATGGGCATTATTGCCCCCTTGGAACGGGGTACCCCTACACCCACCCCTGTATGTCTGGCCAATACAGGAACAACTCACTCGGTCACAGTGGAAAGATATGTTTGTTATGTCCAGCCAGGCATTACTGTGACGCACCAGGAACTCACACTGCCTCAGTCTGCCCACAGGTATGAATTTCTACCAACAGTGAAACAGCATGACATCCTTTATGTGTGCTTCCCACAGTCTAGTATGTGATATCTTAGTTGGTAGTAACACTCTCTCTGCCCACCACTTAATTCATAGGGCTTTTATTGCCCAGAGGGCACTTCCACTCCAGATCCTTGTCCTGAGGGAACCTACAGTTCACGTACGGCCCTCAGTGATGGGTCTGAGTGCTCCCCTTGTGGCGGAGGCCAGTATTGCACTGGTGTGGGACTTACACAGCCCTCTGGAATCTGCAAAGAACGCTTCTACTGTAGACAAGGAGCCAAGTCTGCAGTAAGACAATGCTGTTTTATGTTTTTCATACAGAATTTGTTTTTTGTCAGCAATAGCTGGAGATGCTTTCTTTTTTTTTGTTTTTAAATACTTGTGCATACGTAGATGACTACAGTAAAAAAATAATGGGCACTTTTAGTTTCAGACCTATAATATCAAGGAATTTATATAGTCAAATATGATGTAGTAGATTTTTATTTTCATTTTATCATTTTTATTTTGGGTCAGCCTCCTACTATGATACCTAATGATACTTTCCCCTGTGCAAGGATGAAACTGTTTTACTATTTTAATGCATATCCTGGTTATTTTCAGACTCCAGTAGATGGGCAGACAGGAGGATTGTGTCCAGCAGGACGTTATTGCCCTTTGGCGTCCCCCTCTCCCCTCCCATGTCCCCCTGGTACCTTCAGCAACAGTACAGGCCACAGTAGAGTTGAGGACTGTGTCAGCTGTCCACCAGGGTAATACCACTCATGTTCATTTCATCTTCTCCTTTGTATAAACACCACTAATTGTTTTTCTACTGTGTTTTTCTCCCTGTCAGTTTCTATTGTTTAGATTTCAGTAACACCTCCCCTTCAGGCCCCTGCTTTCCTGGTTACTACTGCACTGGAGGCTCTGCTTCACCTGTTCAGAATGAGGCGGAGGAAGGACATTATACCATGGAGGGGGCTGTCAGGGCAGAGCCGTGTCCTCATGGCACATTTCAGATGGTACGAAATAATCCATATAAAACATTAAGTGCTCTGTGACACTTTCAGCGCCCTGTTAAAAAAAGATGATGACATAAGTGCCACATTCAAGGTTATGCCTTTGTCTATAAATCCTCCACAGCGTCGAGGTGCACAGTCATGTGTTGAGTG
The DNA here is from genome assembly GCA_029814545.1 of Apogonichthyoides opercularis. Taxonomy (NCBI): domain Eukaryota; kingdom Metazoa; phylum Chordata; class Actinopteri; order Kurtiformes; family Apogonidae; genus Apogonichthyoides; species Apogonichthyoides opercularis. Next base: position 23,097,252 of record JAPTGW010000006.1, read on the forward strand.
TCACGGAGGTAGACTGTGTAACCAGACAGGCTTGTCGCAGCCGCCTCTGTGTCCCAAAGGACACTACTGTCCTCCAGGGTCCTCTGCTGCTCATCCCTGTCCTCCAGTCAGTATCTGTGTGTCAGTATATGTGTGTGTATGAGGTCGTGTAGCTGTTAGTTTGGGTTCCTAAAGTGTTTTCTTATTCACTTCTGCATCTTTAATTTGGTACTTTAATTTGAATTCTTTTAATTTCATTTATCTTGGCTGAGATATACACTGTAAATTAATAATATGTTATTATTCAGGGCACCTACTCTGATCAGTTTGGTCTTGATGCTGCACAGCGATGTCGGCCTTGTGAGGCAGGCTGGTTCTGCAGCAGGACTGGTCTCTCTAAGCCTCAGGGTCGCTGTGAGCGTGGACATTACTGCACATCTGGAGCCTCCACTGCCAATCCAGTAAGACATAATCAATTGCAGATTATAGATTGGTTTACAGAGGCTATCCTTAAACTTCTGATGTTTTGGCAAAATTATACTTGAGAGAGAACATAGCTGAGGCTACTTTTTATTTACAAGTTTAACAAACAGTATTTACTCAGAAGACTCAGTGTCTGAAAACAGGTCTGGTTTTACAATGTCACTTACTGAGGGATCAAAGTAGGTTATTATGGTATTTCATTTGATAAGCAGTGGAAGAAATGTCTTTAGCAATTTCATCGATTTCAATGTTATTTCACCAAGGACTGTCTGAGCTGCATACATTTCAGACGCTCTTCTAAGTTCTGACAATGTACTATTGTCATGAAGTATTCATAAACCAGGCACTAATGCTTTCCTATTTAACATGCTGATCTCTAAATTATAAACTATGGGAGTGAGATGTTTGACATGTTGTTTGCAATGTATGTTACATAATATTTGCCAGGGGAAGGGTGTGCAGATGAGAAAAATCTGGGACAAGTTCACTGGTGGCAATATACAGACTTTGACTAAAACATTTATGTTGAAGTTGAAGCTCTCTAGTTGATTTGATGGCAGCCATTAATTTCCCACACACTTTGACTGCTAAAGTGTTTTTGTCATTTGATATGAATGTGAATTTAGAGTCATATTTGGTTCAGGTTTGCGTTCGTTAAATAAATAAAAATTGTTTTTTGGATTAGCTGTAGCTGCGTGGGAAATGACTGACAGCTACCAACTCACACAGCCCACAGCTTTAACTTTTCAACTTCAACTAGAGCAACTTTCATTTCAAATCAGAGCCAAAATGAAATGAGACTTGTCACATTCTGATGAGTACTACTACATTCCAACAGGTGGCTGTGGCCTCTGGTGGTGTGTGTCCTGCAGGCTTTTTCTGTCCTAAAGGGACTAAGTATCCTCACCAATACCCCTGCCCCATTGGAACCTGGAGTAATGCTATAGGAGGCCAGAACCTGTCCTCCTGCTGGCCTTGCCCTCCAGGACTCTTCTGCAATAACACTGGACTCAGCCAGCCCTCAGGACCCTGTGGTGCAGGTATTGAAGTATAATTCATCAATCAAAAGCATAGCCAGACATATCTGCCCACTTTAATAGAACTGTGTCACTGTGTGCAGATAGGTCTGGCACCAAGTTTCTACATCTTTAAATGAATCACATTCAACTTGGGAGTTACTAATTGCATGGCACTGCAATTGTGTCTTTGTAAAACTGTATCAAGGGAAAGCTTATTTTATTTGAACATTTGCATGTGGGGAAACAAGCGAGTAATGGGAATAAAAATTGCTAAATCCCAGCAAAAGAAAACACCAAATAAAAAGGCATGTTTTGGTCAAAATTTGCCACTTTCACTGTGTCATTTCAGTTACAGAAGGTTGTTCTTTGACATATCAAAGGGGACTGAAAATGTTATGGCAGTCATTTTTCTGTCATGAAGATTTTCTATGATGAATGAGAAGCAATAGGCTGTATTCTTGTTTTTATCTTATATAATGAGAATGACAAATATGATGCAATAATATGTTTAAATCAATCCATTTTTTATCCACTGATTTACAGGGTATTACTGTTTAGGAGAGGCAGCGTCTGCAGTGCCTTTAGATGGGGTGACAGGAGACATTTGTCCAATTGGACACTATTGTCCCATTGGATCAACTTATCCCATCCTTTGTCCTGATGGGACTTTCTCAAACTCAACAGGTAAAGAACCTTGTAGTGGTGCCTCAACATATGAGCTTCTTGGATTTAAAGGATAGAAATATGATTTTTTGTTGTCTCTTTGTTTCTGAAATTAATAAAGGAGCGGATGAGTGTGATGACTGCCCCTCAGGGACTTATTGTCTCTCAGGTGATGGAGTCCAGCATTGTCCCGCAGGACACTATTGTCTCGGTGGAGGTGTGGAAGGCATCCTGCCCTGCCCTCCTGGTACATACAGCCCTCAGCTTGGCCTCAGCCAAGTAGAGCAATGCCTCATATGTCCAGCAGGTGAGAGTATTGTTACATGGTTGTATTTAGTGCTGAGGAAGCTACTGGAAAATCTTACATAAAATGATGACATTAAGTGAATCATTTTAATGTATGTGAAATGTGTATCAGTTATTCTTAATTAACTACAGATGCATATGTTCTGTTGACTAATGTACGGAGATAAGCAGTAAATACTCAGATGATTTCCCTGTCTTGGTTTTACTGTAATGTTATTTTTTCAATTCTTCATGTTGTGCAACCAGGGTTCTACTGTGAGGACTGGGGTCTGTTTGAACCCACTGGACCCTGTGAGGCTGGTTATTACTGTATAGCAGGTACAATGATAATACCACAGCATAACATAGCAAGTCAGCCTTAACACATAGCCTAAATTCAGTTGTGTAGACAGCTAAACTTTACACAAATGTGCAACTTCTCCAGGTGTAAACTTCCAGAACCCAGATGGAAACTTCAGCACAGGTGTAGGAGGAGCCTGTCCACAAGGCATGTTCTGTCCTGAGGGGACCGGTTTCCCCCTGCCCTGTCCACCAGGAACCTTCTCTAAAAGGTCGGACAATCAATCTATTGCAAACACACTTTTATTTAGATTACTTCTGTTGTTTTACGATCTATCTGCTGGTGGGTGTGTTTTCAGTCTTCATCTGACAGATTCCTCTGGCTGTAGTCCATGTCCTGCGGGTCACTTCTGTGGCGCCGTAGGTCTGACTCGTCCATCTGGATTGTGTAGGGCAGGATTTTACTGTCCAGGGGGAGACACAACAGCCACAGGTAGAAATGAACATTTTCACATGGACTTAATTTGACCCTTATCTGTAGGGAAACACAGTATGTCTACAGATCCAGACAAGGAAACGATGGTTTAACAATTTATTAAACAATTATTATTTAATTCATGTCATTCATACATGGAGTTAAATCGCTGAGGGCAGAAATAATAAGTGGGGTACGAAGATAAGTCTTATGAATAACCATCAGAAACAGATGCTGATGAACGCAAAAAATCTGAGGGTGTTCTGTTGAAAGGATGAGCGCTGAATTAATCAGGGTTTATCACAGGATTCATCACATTAAAAGATTTACAGTTATAATCTCAGTTATTTACAACAACTAATTGGTTTTCTCTCTCCAGGCTCAGAAGGCGGTGTTTGCCCACCAGCTCATTACTGCCTTCAGGGTAGCCCGGGCCCAGCACCCTGCCCAGCGGGAAGCTACACCAACCTCACGGGCCAGTCGGTGTGTTCCTCATGCCCTGCTGGATACTACTGCCCAGAAAAGACCAGCAACTTCACACAGTACCCCTGCCCCCCTGGATTCTACTGCCCTGATGGTAGACCTGCCCACAACTCCATCAGACTATCATTAAGCTGTTGGGGAACCTTTTACACAGTGTAAAATGAGCTGAAAACACTACAAGTCAGCGTTACTATCTGAGACTTTTGTGTGGGTTTTTTGTTTTTTTGTTAGCACAGACGGGTTTGTCAGAAGTCTTAAAAATGATATCGTCAGCTGTGTTTGTCATTAGAAAATGAATCTCCTGTCTAACTTTGTCTTGACAAGACATTTCAGCCAATAACCTAAAACTATAGTTAGCATATTAACCCAGCAGAGGAACAGGATTGTTTGCTTAATGGAACTCAACTCACAAAACATCTTTATCGTACATATGCATACATCAAACATCATATTAACTCTGGCTTAAACAGTGCTATTTTTACTTGAACACAACATAGTTAAGTTTTAGGCTTTTTTTTTAGCATTTACTTATTAAATTTGATTGTAGTTTAAACGGCTCAACTTTTAATCCTCTTACCCTCAATTTCTTTGGCTAGATTTAATATTTGGCTTCCTGCTAATAGATCTGTTTTTGTAGAACAGATTTTTTTTGTTTTTTTATTTTCCCCCCAGCTTTCACAACACACTCAGTTTATAAAGTTAAAACAAATAAAACAAAACTGCACAGCTTGGTGTTCCTATTTAAAGTCTGATTTCGCATATGCATAGGTACCAGACAGGCTACACAGTTTCCCTGTCCCAGGGGATACTACAACCCAGAGCCCATGACTCAGAGTCTGGACAGCTGCCTGCCTTGCCCTCCAGGACACTACTGTGAGAAGGAGAGGTTGACCAAAGTGTCTGGAAAATGCAAACCCGGTCAGTAATAGTGTCTGTGCTGATTTCTACAAACATCACGTACAGTCCTTTTTCCTTTTGTCTTATATGCGAGTGTATTTGTCTCTAAGGAACTGCCAAGTTTGTCCCCAGCAGTCAGGGAGCAACTTGTGCATGAAATACCCCGCCCTGACCATATCAGTAATTATTTTATTCCTGCGTCAACATTGTAGATTTAACAGCTTTTAAATAATTCCCTGCAACTCCATGTTTTATTATTTATATTCAAAGGAGCAAAAACAACAAACCACACTTCTGTTCAAACAGACTATAGAACAGAGGCTAGCAGGTTTATTAAGCCCGTCTTTTTGACGGACTCATTTTTCTCACCTTGCCCTGAACTACATTCTCCCTGTGTTGATACTTTTATTTCATTCACAGCTGAGAAAGTCATGAAGTGCATCTAAGGTGATGCTACTGTATGTCAAAACCAGGAGTGTTCTCATATTGCAGAGACAGACAGTAGCCAGACAACAGAGCATCGTCTCATCTCACCTTGTCTTACCTGTCAGGCTGGTTCTGTGTGTCAGCGGCGTGGAACTCGCAGCCCTTTGACCTGGACAATTACACAAACGCCAACTGTCTATGTCCAGCCACTGCCACTGGAGGGCGCTGCCAGGTGGGCTTTTACTGCCCCTTAGGTGGCTCGGAGCCTCTGCCTTGCTTACCTGGAACCTTCTGTAATGTCTCAGGTATTTGGACACTGAATAGAGTTAAGTTATTTTAAAAAATCTTTTATAAGTCACCTCATTCACTGATATAAAACATAAATAGTACTGATTTGTGTTTCCATCTTCTGGGCTTGTATTTTTCTGCTGGAGTGGATATGAGGGTCATATGCAGTTTGTGGTATACAATATTCAGCAGAAGAATTTTAAACACTTGTGTTGTTTCTGAGGTTTGGCTCTGCCGATGGGCCCCTGCTCCCCTGGGTATTATTGTGTGGGAGGGGCCACCGAGGCCAGACCAGCAGATGGAGAAACAGGCGGTATCTGTCCACCTGGGACATACTGTGGTGAGTCTTACTGCCCTGAGACTGTTCTGTTACTAACATGGCAACAAAGATGATGGTATTATTAATCAGCATATAGTAAATATTTTAATGAAAGGAGCCTTTTACATTGGATCCCATTTGTTTAACCTCCTGAGACCCAGCAATGCATGTCTGTCCTCTAGGGAACAAGAGTTTCACAGGTTTACTTAAAGGAAAAAAAAAGGCTGTCCACTGCAAAGGACAATCCATAAAACAAAAAAATTCCAAGGCAATTATTTAAAGTAAAAAAAGTCAACACTTCTCCTTTTCTGGGTTTCAGGAGATTAAATTCAGTGTTTATTCATGTATGATTCGGATTAAAAGAAAAGTATTTCGTAGCTGCAATATCAGCAGCAGATGTCAATATCTGGCATCTGCTGCTGATAATTATATCACAAAGAGACTCTTTTCAAATCACAGTGACACTGTAGGAAACAGTCAAACCTCCAGTGACATACACACATAAATCCCAGTATGTCATCTACTTCATTTTGGGTAATAGTTGTGTTTTTTCAAAGTTAAAACAAAAAGTAACTACATTTCCGTGCACGTCTAAAAAGATGTTGATCCCTTAAGGGTGACCCAAGAGTATGTTCAGTTTGTAGACAGCATGACTAAAACACAAGCGGATGAAGCAGCTGAGTGAAACTAAGCTAATGGTATAAAGTACACATAACACTGCAGGAGTCAGCAAAAACAGGCTTTCACTTAAGTGGCCTCTCTAAATAACACAGATTAAATATTCAAAGGAAAGCTCAGTGGTGCTTATTTGAAGTTTTTTGGATCCATTACTTAGTTCAAAGTAATGCAACATAGCTGGATTGTTCACTAAACTAACTATAGCCATGACTCAGGTGTATTGAACATCCTTATTTCTCTTGGGTTTAAGTGAGACTCATTATGTGTCTTGTTTATCGTGATCTGTTTTTGCCTCAAATTCTGTCCAACATGTCCTGATACAACCCTGTTAAAATATTGCCATAAAAAAGTAACAAATGAATCTGGTGAGAAATGTTTACTGCTCAAATGATTTCTGTCCACAGCTGAGGGCTCTGAGAAACCAGAGTTGTGTCCAGCTGGAACTTTCTCTGCAGCGTCTGGTCTAACCAGTGAGGCTGGCTGTGGGCCCTGTACTGCAGGTTTCTACTGTGCAGGAACAGGTTTAAAGGCCCCAACTGGACCCTGCAGCCAAGGCCAGTCAATACACTCTTTTATGGTTCACTTGGTACTGTATTTATTATTGCATCTCTTTGTTTATTTAAGGTATGTGCTCTCCCTTCTTTTAAACTATTTAAACATACACAAAATATGCTTTTACTGCTGTGTCTTTTGCTCTCTCTATAGGCTACTGGTGCCCTCCTGGTCAGACTGTGGCTACAGCTCAGCCGTGTCCTTCAGGCCACTTTTGCCCACAGGGTAGTGCAGCTCCAGAACTTTGCCCATCTGGAACCTACCAGGACAAGGAGAGACAGGCTGACTGTACTATCTGTGAGGCAGGTGGGAGCTATAGTCACTCTTTTCTACCAAATGAAGTAGAGAACTTTTGTAAAATAAACAGCTGTTTGATAACCCAGCAAGTAAACCTACTTGTAAAGCTGCATATAATTAAGTGGGCCAATATATAATTGATGGACTTTTGAAGTCCATGGGATATACTGTATCTTAAATACATCTTTATTAAAAGTAAAACAAATAATCTTTTTTATGTTCATTATGATCATGTCTTTAAAATATTCCATAATTAGTTAATCACTTGTTAACAAATAATTAATAAATAATTAATAAATGACTAGATATACTAAAATGTCAACTAAATAACTGTCCAAATTTAATAAGAACCACTTTCTAATTTGCTAAACAATAATAAAATTAGTGTATTCAAAAATGTTTTGATTGCATTCTTTTTATTAAGTTGAGATAATCATGACGGATATTTCTTTTTTGGAAATATATCAAATTTCATGTGGAAGATAGCAAATTATATGTGTCTGAGAAATCACTGTTGTCTAAGTTGCCCATTACAAAAACCCCTCTCAAGGAGGTGTGTTAATTCCAAATCACATGACCTGCTCCACATGATGTCATTTCCTCCTGAAGAAAACACTGGCGAGACTGTAAGGTATGTTCTTTGTCCTCTTTCTTAGTTACTTAATATAAAGTAGTGTGTGAGTCAAGTGTGTATTTATCACACTCTTATGTCAACAGTGTT
>JAPTGW010000006.1:23488572-23498602 GCA_029814545.1 Apogonichthyoides opercularis
ATTAAATTTAATTATATACATTATAAGCTATTTTTGCTTTTTTTTTTTTTTTTTTTTTTTTTTTTACATTCTTCAAATTTAAAATAACACTTTTTCTTGTCCTGGCAAGAATATTTTCAACCTGAAATAAGATTTTCTCAGACCTAAGAAGAAAAATTACAGAACCTTAGTGAATCCTAGATCATGGCTATGAAGAAAATGAAACCAAATCACAGTTAGAAACTGAAACAAGAGGTCATTTGTTCCTTTATCGCTTCCTGCATATGTGCCACATTGTGTGGTATGTAGAAAATCAGTCCGACAGGGTGAGAGAAATTATTAAAATAACCGGTTCGCAAGTGTGGGTTAAATGACAGACTGGATATGCCAGATCAGACAGTATTATAAGAGGTGCATAGAGTGTGATGTTTAAGTGTCATAGTGAATAAGTGTGACGCTTAGACGGTACTGAAGCATCCGTTAAGAGGAAGCGCTCCGATTGTCATGATACAGACGCAGCATCCCCGTCACAGCTGCACACCTCTATATGCACACACACACACACACACACGTATATACTGCCTTCTGGATATAAAAATGCTTCATTCCCACCCTCTCATTTGCTCCCCCTTCTCTGTTTCACACACTTTTTTTCCTCTTCCTCCTCTCTCTTCCCTTCTCACATCTTCTCCAGTTCCTCTGACGACTACGTCGGTGATGATTCATGTTGTGAATCACAGACAGATATTTGAAGGTTTCAGCCCACATCGTTCCCTCTTCCCCTCATCTTCTCTCTTATATCTCTTTATCTCTTTTTCACTGTTTTTCTGTCATCCTCACCTCATTCTCCATCTTCTTTTTCTTTCTTGGTTTAAACTTTCAGTCTGTAGTGCTAAATGGAAAGCAGAGCCAAAATATAAGAACAAACGTTAACATGTATCTGCCTCTTATTTTCCTTTAGAGCTTTATTATTCCAATGCTTGTAAATCACCTGAGCTTAGTAGAAACTATAATTATAGCTTGAAAATGTGCACTTGTGCCCTCGCGCTACGTCGAAAGCCTGTGTTCTCCTAGTTGGTATTTGCAGTTATTTATTTATTTATTTTTTGTAATCCTCTTTGGAGAGTGTTGATGCGGTGGATTCTTTTGCGTCAGAGTGCTGACTCTGGTTTTAAATAACTCCCACCATCACAGTGAGTCAGGTCCTATCGTTCACAGCCACAGCTCGTCACCACTGGATGGATCATGTCGGAGCTAATTGTTGTTGGACAGAAACACACACGGATATATGTTCACACACAAACACAATCGCAGCAACTTTTGATGTACACACAGCCGTACTGTCAGTAGGGGAGATGAAAGATGCAGTTAAGTCAAAAAGCTCTCCGACGTCACAAAGGATTAGCACCTGAATCTCTGAAAACGGAAGAAATGTTGATGCCCTGTCATGAATAAAGAAGTGATTCTATTGATAAACTGCAAGAATCAAATGAGACATAAGTCAAATTTAGAAATATATTGAATCATGTGATGTATCATCTTGTATTGGCACCAAATATTGCTTATCAAGACATGCAGCTGCTCTCAATACATTCTTCTAATTTAACCTAACAGAGTTATCGTTTCCTGGAATGATGCACATGTGCACAATGCATGCAGAATACAGTAAATAAAGAAATATTCCTCCGTCTGCCACTACATGGATTATAGTTCTAGTGCTGCTTGCAGAAGAATTAGAATCCGTTACAATTTAAATTAAAAAATACTAATATATAAAATACAACCGAACTTGATCAAAAATTTCCTCTAGTTTTTTTTCTGGTTTTATGAAATGACTAGAAACTGCATTTTTGCATCAGTTTGAACCAATGTTATTGGAGTATTTTTACTGCATGTAGATAAAGTAAATGCAAGTCAACATTTCTTTTTATACATAAAGCAGCAGTATTTGCATTATTTAGTTATACTGTGACAGTCTAGTTTATCCCACCAGAGTTTTCAGATGAATGAAAAACATTTTTAGATTTAAAATTAACTCTAAAATATTTGTGCAAATCAGACTCACTGCACGTCACAGTTCAGATACCTGATGCATAGCTGACATGTTTACAAGAATTCTTTGTCATTTTTCAACGGCAGCAAAACAATACTATATACAAACTTTGTAATGTGGACTAAAACTGAAAACTTTAGCGCAGACAAATATTAAAGTATTACTATAAACTACATGTTACCCACATTTATGCTCTTCAGCCATAAGTTACTGAAACACCTGTCTTATTTTTGTGAAATAGTTATTACAATGGTGAACAAGAGTAGGGAAGTGGTGGTGATTTTTTTTTTTTTTGTTTTTTTTGTTTTGTTTTTTTGTTAAATGATACAATCTGCACAATCCCACTGACTATATGAAAAAGGAATCTCAATTACATTCCAGCCTTATGATGTTCTTTTACACAAACATAAATGTAGCCTGGAGAACTGTCTTGTAATGTCATTATGTCACGGTCATGTGTCACATTATGAAAGGATTGTATTGTGACTCATTCATTATCAGCCATGTTAACTGCTGTCTGATCTTATATGTGCTTTCAGGTCTGGTTGCCTTTCGGCAGCACCTCCAAAATTTGGCGCGTACTAAAGGCATACTAGAGCTGAACAAAGTCCAGATGCTTGTGGAGCAGATGGGCTCTGGTGAAGGGGCCGCCATGGGCCCCCTGGGACCACAGCACCACTTGCACAATCTCCTGGAGGTCAGTCCTGCTAATCGCACCAAAATACACACACACACATCCTCTATTCAAACCCATTCAAGTTGTTTCTTTTCCCAAACCCATTCTCAGCCTCAGTCCCTCTACTATCCTCACCTCCTGTTGCAGCAAAAAAAGAAAAAAAAAAAAAACAAAAAAACGGGCACCCAGGCTGTTGTATAACCCCAAGAGAGGCTGCCAACTGTGGCTTGTTTACTGTCTCTCGTCCCCTGGGGCCTGGAGCCTGGAGCCTAGGCCAAAGTGAATGCAGCCATTGTTAAAGTTAGTCCGACTAACCCATAGTAGTGACTGGCACTCAATAGGCCCAAACTGAAATCACACACAAAGATGGATACACATCACACAAATACACACTGACACACTACAAGGAAACCATTTGAGGACAGAGATGTGGGATTTACTGCTTTTAAAAAAAAAAAAGCACACAAAATCAATAACAGAAGCAGACAAGATCTAGATGTTTTCCTCCATCTCTGTTAATGCAATAACACAGCTCTTTGTTTGTTATGATGTTTGGGCCCCATCATCCTTTTAATTTGCCTTCATTTCATTTAACTAATTTATAATCCCTGTGATACATGCCATTTAGAGAAAGGCATCTGGATGATCAGCCATCACACAGGCATTTGGGCAGGAGACTGCATGGATAATCCAGTTAGACCACACGATGAAGCACCCAGACCCTGGCACAGCTCTATTAACCAACAGGAGAGGCGATCTGCGTCCTTGTGCATGTGTGTACATGGACATAAACACCCCTTGTTCTAACGCGTCATGCTTTATGTGCTTGATAAAGGGTGAGGCGTCCAAGCAGCAGGAGGGCCTTGCTTTATACCAAGGTGGGCCCCAACCACCTCTCCTGTCCCGCAGACAGAGTTTGGAGACACAGTACCTCACTCATAGGCTTCAGGTACTGTTCCACACCAACTACGCTCACTTATTGTACCATGACACTGGCTACAATCACAGTTTATTAGAGTCTATAGCAGATGTGTCATATTTAATCCAATGGCTACTTTGTGTAACCAGGGTTTAAGCAGGCTCTTAAAAAGCCAGTAATCAGAATTTTAGCTCTAAAATATCTTAAAAATGCCATTTGTGCAGAATGCAATTTTGAGGTGTTAGAGTATGATGTAAAACTTTTTTCATTTTACCGGGAAAAAAATTAAACAAATGTACAAAATTAAACCAGCATAAAACCAATAAGCATGAATTCAAATTGTGCAGCTCTGTTTTTTTTATGTGGTTTGTGGAATAATGGAGTATCTCAATATATCTACTTCTGCAAGTCAGAAGTTAAAAGTGAATGTGTTCATACAATTTTCATGTCAGAATAAGTGCTAGATCAACAACATCTGGGTTGAGAACTGCACAGTTAGTACTGTTAAGAAAACAAATTAGGAACTTTGGGTACAAAAGCATGAGTCACATGAGATCTTAAGTATAACGCCATTATTTAAAGAAAAATAACAGGAAACACCTGCCATCACCAAGTATTGTTCTGTACTGTATTGGGAACTGAAATTCTCGTTCACATATTTTACAGTATGGAAACGTTGCATTAATATAGTCTTTAAAAAGATCTTAAAATGCCACAAACTTGTTAAGACCTGCAGAAACTCTGGTTCCATCCAGTCATATCATTTGGATTTACATATAAAATGACCAGCTCTGCTATGATGCAACGATAATAAATTTGTTTGTAGCCAGTAACCATGGTAATTATCCTGAACACAGTCATCAGTCCACATCTCTCTTGTGTCTAGAAGGCCAGTGTCTTGGCCAACAGCCCTGCTAGCTGTCAACTTTTCTGTAAGGAGGCTCCTCGAAGTTTAGAGCAACAGCTGCAGGAACACAGGTAATTGCCTATAATTTTTTTGTTTTTCTTTATTGTAGGGGTTGAATAGCTTATAAAATCTATTTGCAATGGTTACAATTGCAAATAAAGAGCTATTCATAAATATCTCAGACAGTGTAATGAGATTAGATTTTAGAGCCAAAAACCCCCTCCCCAACAAACACGATGGAGGACATATCATGTTTATACTCAGTATTTTTGTTTCTGCACTCCATTTTCATTATGAATTTTGTCCACGCTGCTAAATTTTGCAGTCATTTTATTCATATTTGTATGGATTCAAGTTACTGGTCATTATATCTGAAGTGAACCGTTGTCGTGTTATGAGCGGGGTCTGATGTTCTTCCCTCAGACTGAACCAGAAGAGGATGTACCTGCAGCAGTCGCAGGGTGTGGGTCTGCAGGCGTACTTCAACCAGATGCAGATAGCTGAATCCTACCCGACAGGTGGCCCTGCACTGGATCCAGCAGCGCCACAGAGTTCCCCTCAGGGCCCCCCCATGACCACCACCCATCAGCCGCAGCCCCAGCAGCAGGGCAGCCCCCAGGCCTCGCCTCCTTTCAGCCACCCACATAGCCTGAGCCCCCTCATGGAGCCAGGTGAGGCCCTGGTTTACGACCCCTATATGAGCCACCATCACTATGCCCAGCACCTGTCGCCTACATCCCACCTCCACCACCAGCTCCACCACTCGCAGCCTAGTGAAGCCTACAGCTACCCCATCGGATGTGAGCAGCAGGGCCTGGGACCCTCCGCTGAGCCTGTTCTCCCAGACCAGTACGAGTTCCCCCTGGACCCCAGCTTGCTTCCCATTTCTGTCCCCGTCGAGGTTGAAGCTGGAGCCGCCGCTGGGGTTTTGCCTGTTCCTGGGCGGCCTGAGGGCCTGGTCCTGCCTGAGCTCCAGGGCTCCCTCTTGGATAGCGAGATGATGGAGACCGTGGACTCCCAGCACGGCTTTGTACTGGTCAACTGAAGCCAGCGAAGGGGGCTGATGGAAAACAGTATTAAGCAATGAGAACCTACACAGCATTAAGAGCAGAGAGAATGGAGATGTAAGCGGAGGTCACAAGTGTAGCAACAGGGAAGGAAAAGTGTTAATTTTTGTACGACTAATACAAACTCCATTTCGTAGTTGTGATGAACCTCGGAAAATCTTTGTACCAAAATCCTCCCTTAGCCTACCTCCCTTTCTCCCTCTCCTCCTCTGTTCTCGTTCTCAGCAGCTCAGCGAGGCAGGAACAGGTCCGATATGTGGCACAGTGTGAGGTTTCACCAGGCTGACTAGGTGAGGCTGCTGTTGTCACGGACGTTGTGTCACCTGTGAGATGATGAGCTCTTCAGGACTGCATCATGCAGCCTGAGGGGGGAGGGAATGCTGCACATCCTGGCAGCATTTCAACTAGAAATGGTTTGGAAGTGGACTAATTTAGGACTGACTGACTAGCAACCAAAAGCACAATGGCTGGCAGTGCTTTTTATATTTAAAATAGGACACCATCAACAACAATAGACTGGTTCTTGAAACACTTATGTGCATTTTTTATTTCAGTCGATGGGGGGGAGAAAAAAAAAAAAAAACAGAACAAGAGAAACTAGCCCTCATTTATCACGGTGCCATGAAGATCACCACAAATTCAAGTGTTAAAAGTGTTTGTAAAGAGCAGATCTGGTTCATTTTATGGGGATTTTGTTTTACACGTTAATGTGAACACAGTAGGTGATGTTTGGCAATAAGTGCATATATTTCACCACTTTCAACAAGTCACAGCTGACTCTCAACATATTAATTAATATTAACTAAAGCACCAGGATGGTGAACAATGCACCATTTGTTGAGCTGACATTACATTTGTGCTTTTAACAGTAAAAGAATTAACACATTTCTATAGCAACGGGCTTTTGTGTAGGTTATGTGACTGCCTTTTTTTTTTTTTTTTCTTCTTCCTTTGTAATGTATAACTACTGATCCTGATTGATTTCTTACACTACTGAGCTACTTTACCAACTTTCAGTCTGGTTGCACACTCTCTCCAGGTTTTCTTACACTCACACAGCTACTAACAGGAATCTGTCGAGTTTTTTGACACGTTCATTTAACATTTGATTTGTGGATGGTGCATTTGCCTGATAAATGAGGGCTGACGTGATTAAACGTGTGTATGGTTGAGAAGTTGCCGTGCTAGACAGTCAATATTATTCTATTTTTGTGGCAATACTGAAGCAATATTAATCCTTGATGTTTAGGGATTATGAATGGATGCCTCACCTGTACAGCCAACTCTGATTGGTTCATGGGACCTCTGAGTTGTCAGCAGTGACATCACTGGAGCGGATGATGTAACCAGGAGATTATCTCGTATGCCCTCGAATCAAAGGGATAAACTCGGAGGCAGTTTGGATGTGTGTGTGTGTGAGAGAGAGTGTCTGTCTGAGTGTGATCATGTCGGTTTGCACAATTTAGACTTCAAATTTTCGGAATCCGCGTTTTTTCGTGGATCATATCCTTCATCACTTAAAAGATAAACACTGTATTGCAGTCAGTAAACAAGCTGTGCTTTTTCTCCTCACTGTGCAGTTGTAGCGTTTCACCCTCTTCACTCTGGTTGACATCCTCAGTGCTCCAGTTATGCCTCTGTGTTATTTTATTGATGAAATGTCTAATCATGTTTATAATAATGGAATGACCCCCTCTCCCCTAAAGATTCTAAAGAATGTTTTCTCTCTGACGTTGGAGCTGCTTCGACATGAATACCAGCAGGACATTAGTCACCTGACACTGGATTTCAAATATTGGCTCACCGCGGCTCTTGACTGACAAGATGAGAGATGTTTTTTGTTTCAGCACTTAAACTGTGTTGAATCTACTTGAAGCGCACAGATGTATCTTCTCTGACAGATTGTTTTTTAGAAAACACTTTCATTGGAAAAACAGGACAGTGAACGTCAGAGGGTTGAGATGAGATTACTGGTCTGTGACCATCTGCCAAACTCTGTGACCCTCACTGATCGAGGGTCAAACTGTAGGAGTGTGTTGACAGATTAGCCTTCAGACAAGACAGTCAAGCTCAGTCTGTAATTTGGACTCCACTAATATCACACACACTCATTCACAGTTTCAGTAGGTGAAGTCAACACTCTAGAAAATACAGATGTTTGCAGTCCTGCGCATGAATTTAAGGAAAAACTCCACCCTGACATGCCACGTTTTTCACATTTGCAATATAAGGATTCATTGGTAGGGCTATAAAATTTGAAAGTTGGTGTTAGATTCCCCAGTTTTATTTAAGATTCACTCACATTTGAGAAGATAAAGCCATAATATTTGATTATCTTAGTCTGTGTCAGTCCGAGGCATAACTGGTCGTTAACACTCATTGGACACGTATTCTAATCAGTGCCTCAGGATCTAAGGGTCACCCTCAGATCTTGCATTTAATAATCAAATCTCAGACAAATCTATTGCATTAAAGGCAGATACTAATGCTACCAGTGACCTAATCCCCATGGACTAGAATTTCATGTTACAAAACAGGTCTTGTAGCTATTTTAATAGTTACACCCTAAACTTGAGTAAATGCTTGGTTAGCTGGGTATGTTTATATGGTCATACACCCAGGTTTTATTGACAGAAATATGTTAACACCCAGTTGGTGGGTCATATTGACAGCCCTTTGGAAAGACGAGGAGCCTTAATTTGAAGAATGTGAGGCAGGTTAATGAACCCATGATGGTACAAGGGCATTAAAGGGTGGATTTTTGCCTTCAAGTGAACTTTTTCCTTCATTTTGCAATAGTGAGGCTACAGAATGATCTGTGGAAGTTGAATACTGGAGCACTTTGAGAGCGAGGGGGAGAAGAGATGTAGAGTGGAGGAGGTGATTGCGTCGTGGAAAAGGTTTGTATCGCTCTGCTGTTTCCTGGCAGATGAAACGAAAACCATAATCTGTAGGAAACACCTTTCTCCTCTCTTCCCCACCAATAATGGACACAAAACAAATTTCTTTCAAAGAAAGACCAGACACAGTAACATTTTAACTGATTGTTTATTTAATCCAAGAAGCAGTAACGCTTCAGTTCACGGTGAGTGTTCTTTGTACAAACTAGGGGCGTAGTGAATCTTCAGTGCAAGTCGCGCTGAGAGTAATTTTGTGTTGGATGTGAATAGTGTTCAGTGTGCCTTTTACTTTTCAATCTAAATTAAGCACCATTTTTTTGTTGGACCCTTTTATCATTTATTTTATGATTACCTTTTTCTTTTTTTTTTTCTTTTCCGAAAGTAAAGTAGAGCCAGGTTTTACAAAGGTACAAAAACCAAAGTCCCTCAGAAGTTTCCCTGTACGACCCACCATGTGGAGTTTTGGAGCTTCTTTGTCAGCTTCTCTACCGTGCTTTTTCTTGTTGGTCAATCAGTGTATGCCATTTAAAAGTATTATAGCAATATTTCTCTAGTTGAAGACTAAAGTCATGGCGATTCTAGTGGACGTGTTTCCAAGTATCAATTTCACCTCCTGCTGATTTAAAAAAAATAAATAAAAAAAGACATCAATCTATCAATAGAAATCCAGTTTTATATTTACCTTCATTGATGTTGACCACACATAAGCTAACTTGCTGTTGAGATTAAAAAAATGTTTATGGAATATAATGATGTGGCTTCTTTTTTTGCGTCTGGACTCAATTTGTTGTGTTGTGGCAGTGTTATAAACTCTGTGTGTGTGTGTTCACCCTGAAACACGGCTACAGAGCTGACATTTAACTGCTTTCCACATCACACACTCTGCCTTCTGCTTTCCTCTCTGCATAATCCAATTGTCCTGTAAGTACAAACTACACCTGTCTGACGGCACCCCGGGGTTGGATGGTGTAGGCGTGAGTTAATGGCCTGGAAAAATGAATCACACCAAGAGTTTCATATAAACTGTTGAGTCACAGCTGAACATGAAGTCATTTCAACCAGAACTAAAGCACCCGAGGCGGCCGGCCCAGCAGGAGAACACACAGGACTGGTTCTGTAGCTTATCTTTAAATATTTATTTTCTTTAATGATAGGCTACAGACAATTTAGTAGAAATGCAGGTTTAGGCAAAGTGAGAAAGGGCTTCAAAGATGGTGTTGGTAATGATGTTTTACCTGAACTGAGTCACCCCGAGGTAGAAAACTACCCGGAAATCAGAGGTGTCAAACATCTGGCACGTGGATCAAAACCAGCCCACCAAATGGTCCAGTCTGGCCTGTGGGATGAATTTGTGAAATGCAAAAGTTACAACGAAGATATGAACAGTCCAATATGACCTGAACTGAACCGGACCAGTAAAATAATAATCTACAGTTGAGGACAAAATTATTCGCCCCCTTATGAAATTTGAAATTTCTTCAAGATTTTCCCAAGTACTTTTTTAACAGAGCAAAGAATTTTCAACATAG
>JAPTGW010000006.1:23635693-23648579 GCA_029814545.1 Apogonichthyoides opercularis
AGGAGGAGAAGAAGAATGGAAGAGACAGAAAAGAAGTAGCATGTCATAGACAGGATATAGGAAGCCTTGTTTTACATATTCCTGAAACATCTCACTTCTGTCACTTCTGTCTTTTTTCCAACTGAAGGAACAGTTGATAGACAACTAAACTCCTGTGGGAGCGTCTGAAGATTAAGAGAAACATCAATGTCAAGGTTTTGGACGCTGAAAAATTCATATCCAAATCAACAAAAAAACATTCTCAGATGCTATAAAAAGGTGTGGGTTTACTAATTACATAATAGTCCTCTACATACTGTCTTCCTTTCTTTTATGTCAATTAGCAAAACCTTTAAAATGCTATTAAACTGTACCACTTTAAGCTGCACATACGATTAAGTTTTTGTAATTAAATCAGATGAAAAAAACAAAGTATACAAAAATGGAGGACTGGATAGAGGTAGATGACATCTATAGGATGGAGAAGTAGACTTTTTCTGTCAGACTAGATTCAGACAAATTCACCAATTATTGGAAAAACTGAGTTGATTTTGTAACACCATTAAGAGCTGATTTTACTTAATAAGAGTAACATTCATATAGACCAGGGGTGGGGAATCCTGGTCCTCGAGGGCCGGTATCCTGCATATTTTAGATGTATTCCTCTTCCAACACACCTGATTCAAATGATGAGCCTATCATCAAGCACTACAGAAGCCTGATAACGACTGTCAGGTGTGATGGAAGAGGGAAACATCTAAAACATGCAGGATACTGGCCCTCGAGGACCAGGATTCCCCGCCCCTGATATAGACCCATGTAAACCCTTGGTTCATGCTAAACACTTTAAATGTTTGGTGTTAATCTTATACAAGGAAAAAGGATTTCTGGAAAGAATGGAATGGGAAATATAGCCTACTTTTTATTTCCCATTAACTGTATTTTAGGTTACTGTGTATAATTTCAGTATTTCTGTCATTGCGCCCCTGTAGGGGTATGTTTTTGTTTTTTGTTAGTTTGTCTTTACATATATAGAAGTTATATACATGATGTAAAATGCTGATAAGATAATGCCGCCTGAAAAAAAAAAGATAATTACCAAAAAAAAGAAAAAAAAACAAAGTATAGAGTTATATTTCAGTGCAGGAACTGTATATACTGTATGCTGCATCTTATGGTAGTTTTAGCAGGTCAATGCCACACACTTTAATCAAAATGATTACAATATCATAAATTGGAAGGTAAATATATCAAGGGTGCCACAGGTGGAAATGCACACATTCACCCACAAACCTACAGTCTTGCTCAGTATATGAGTGCGCACATATACACACATGTGCACATAGACAAGCTAAAGCGGGGTCAGAGATAAAGCATGAGATCCCTATCGATTCTGAAGGATATTGAAGCCTTAATAAGAAAATAGATATAGTCTGCTGGTCTTACGTTTCAATGTTTGCTTTATTTGTTTTTCTGATACTGATCTAAAAAAGGCAATATGTAATAGCCTCAAATATATGCAGCGCTTTTCCTTTAAAAGCAAACCTCTGTGTTACATTCACACAGTTAAACTGGAGATAAAGTGCAGAATGTATGTAAATCTCTTTAAACCATATGTTTTTTTACACTATTCTTGCAATTAGCCATACTAAAACTGAAGTTACTTCACAATTATAATCAACATAAAATCATCTTAAAGAATGTATGTTTCTATTTTTCAAATTCTGTATTATAAAAAACACACAAAAGCTTGAGGAATACATTACCTCTTAACCCCTTTTTTTTTTTTTTTAAATCATGCCCAAGTTCTCCTACAATATATCTATGTATATTGCTTTCTAAATACATAAAATGAGTTGTTAAAAATTCTCATCTGATATTCTCTGACAGAGATGCTGTATAGTTTCTCAATAATTAGCATTTACTGCACTTAATTAGATACAGCTCATACACGATTTGAGAAACAACAAAAAATGTTCAAGTCACAGTTTGACGAAGAAAAAAGTAAGTTTAGGAAGATGTTCTAAGATATACTGAATTTTCGTCTCTTAGGGCCATTGCTACAGTGATGAGTTTCATCATCTGATTGCACTGTTGCGTCAAAAATACATCTGTGAAATGGAGATCACTTTAAGATCAAACAGACCTAAAAACCTAAATTGCCATTTGACTGCGTGCTTCAGTCAGTCAGTGTACTAAAAGTTAGAAACAAAAAACCTCCAAAATGTTGCTCAACTGACAAATCCTTTGAGAGTATTTTTATTTGACACACCACTAACAGTAACATTTATATATGTTGAAATATAGAAAGATCATTACGATATCAGCTTCTTTGCCCTACATGCAAAGTCAAACAGCAGAGGCTTTGGCTGTGAGTCTGAATGTAGTTTTTCAGAGGAACTTTTAAAGTGAGGTGAACCAAAGCAGCTGCATCACCCATGGGATCCACAGTTTGATGCATGCATCTGTGCCATTCAATATGATGGGCAACAACTTGGCATCAGTGCAGTGGCCTCCAATCGCTTTAGAGCATGCCGCACTGGGGAGGGATTATGGGTACTATTCTGGTAGAGGCAAAGGGAGGCCTCTGTGGTAGTTAAACCTATGGTGGAGTGCATCACTGTTTAATGAGTCTGTTCCTACTCTGAATTACAGCTGTAGAGGACATAAACTTACAAGTGAAGATGACTTTTGCCTACGTTTTTCATTTAAGTAAGGAAGCTCTCTCATCTCTCTTTTTTTCCCCATCATATACAACAGAGATGCATATTATCACGTTAAAAGCTGAGACATATTGCAGTCAGGCCCACAGGGCGAAAAGTGGAGTTTAAGTCATCAGACTTCATCTGGCAACCAAAACAATGTTTAAAAAACTATGTGGCACTTCTGACCATCCATCTATTGCTATATTACCACATCTTCTCTTACAAGAGGGAATTATATCACATTACAAGGCAAGTGTGGCCCAGTGCTTGATTGCTAGGGGAAATGGAAGAAGAAAGGCACTGATGGATTGATGGATGGAACAACAGAGTGATGGATGGAAGGAAACAGGAGCCAAGACTGAGCTCCATATTTAGTCTGCATTATACTGACCAAAATCTTGTGTATGTCTGCAGACACTACAGTTTGTATTGAGCTGGACCAACTCAAAACTTGTTTTGGCGTGTCTGTGGCTGTGAGCGCAGACAACACGCATCTACAGAGTCATTCATCACTTACCCCTTTTTCTCTGCCTTGTCTTTACTCCTGTCCTTCTCTCTGTCTCTTCCTCTGTCTTTGTCTTTCTCTCTCTCACGGTCACGACCCTTACGTCGGCTTCGGTCACGCTCTCTGCTGTGACTGCGGCTCCTTCGACGACTGTGGCTGCGGCTTCTTTTACGGCTGTGGCTTCCTCGCCGGCTGTGGCTGGCGCTTCTACTGCGACTCCGCCGATGGCGAGAATACGACCTGCGAAGAAGATGATGGTAAAAGAGATGAAGTTACTTTTACCGCTGATAAACCAATTAAAAAAACATCAAACTAACCTATTTCTTTGTTTCCACTGAGTCAGAAATCAGATGCTGAACTGACAGATACACTTATCCATTCAATGTTAAATCAGATTGTCAAGTTGTTGTTTTTTAAGTATTAGGGTTTTCGAGAGCTGCCCACATAATAAAGTTTATTTATATAGCACTTTTTTGCAGAAAGATTTCAGAAAGTGCTTTACAATAAAATCAGAAGTAAAATACACAGGCTAAAACAGACAGCTACATACAGACACAGACATAAAAATATAAAAGCAAATGATCATAAAACCCACCCTGTCTAAACAAGAAGGTCTTCAGTTGCTTTTTAAAAGACTCAATCGAGTTTAAAGTATGGGTATATGAGGTATGAGCATTTTAATAACTCCTTTAAAGTCTAATTAGCCCAATTTCAGTAAATTACTTGATCAGTAGTTAATAACATGACTTACACCCATTGGAAAATAATAATAGTAAAAAAAAGGACCAACCAATGACACTCAAAACAGTTTTTCAGACTTCACTTAACATAGTTCTGCATCTTTATGAAATAAAACATGAATCTCCCCCCATCCTTAGTATGCTAACCTAATCAACTAATCAATTATGGATGCCCATCCCTACTACATTTCAAATAAAGTATAGAAGTGTTTAGTTTTGTTTTGTTTGGAGCAGCAAATACATGATTGGCAAATCTATGGCTTACATGACAAACTGAGGTAAAACTCAGTGGGAACAATTTTCTTGGAAGTGCAAATTCATTTTTCATCAGAGTGATGTAAGAAATCCGTTACATACAATAATCTACACCCCTCACAACGACACATCCACAGACACTGTGGAGATGGAGCCAATTAGAAGTGGGCTCAGAGGAAAGCCTGTCCTCTGTATTGATCCTGACACCAGCCCTCTGGTCTCAAAAAGATTTACAGTGTGGGATTTACTCTGTTAGTTATGACAAACAACAGACGGACACACACACCTGCAGAAAGAGAATTGAAAATGTAACTCATGCTTCAATATGGCGCCGTACAGACGAAGACACAAATTACCAAAGTATAACTTATTTATGTCACTGCACATACGTTTATTAATGCAGACAAAATCCTCACGGTGTGTGTGCATAAGTGTGTATCTATGTGTCAGTGTGTGTGTGTACACATCTATGTGTGTGTGGGAAAGACCATGATTTGAAACCCCAGAAGAAATTGGCAGATGAGATGCCGTTATTTTCCATCATCTATCATTTTATTGATTTGTCTATAAAAACAGTCAAACCTGCTGTCCACGAGCTTTATTGCTTTCCCCCCTTTATTAGTTTGCAGTTTGGGACATCCAGAGCTGTCTCTCTCCCGACAGAAAACTAATCATTTTCTTCAGACGCCTGTCACCATCCTAACAGACAACACTCTGACAACTGTTGCAATCAATTAGGCTGGGGCGACGCTGATCACTGGAGAGTAGCTGCACTATTTCAAGGCCTCTCCAAATATAAAGGAAACAACTGTTTGAAGAAAGAGAAACTACTATACGAAGTTCTTTTTTTTTTTTTTTAACCGCAGAAGCGCATTGCAAAGGTATACAATAATCAATATGGCTGAAACATCGCCAGATCCAATCAATATCATTGCTGGAAGTAATGGTTATTTTGATTGCTTGTTAAATTCAATCAAAAAGATACAGACTATGTGCTTATTATGACGCAAAGCAAACAAAAAAGTAGCGCACCGTCGCAATTTTGATATTTGACATTTTCACTGGAAAAATAAACTCAACTATATAAACTATGATCAAAATATGTGCTCATTTTTGACAATTGCGATTTCTACTTTATCAAGCAGTTGCATCAGTCACTCTGCAGTCATAACTAACAGAAAAGCCCTCATTCGGTTCTGCAGAACAAGTATTAGCAGCCCCTTTGGAGAGAACATCTGAAATAATTATGATGAAACGTCTGATTGGAGGTGAGGTGAAAACAGCAGACAGTCTCAAGGCATATGATTTAGCATGTTTAATACAGTGTTTACTGGAGCTGTGATTAGGCTAGTCAGAGAATCGCAGCTAATGGGGGGAAAAAAAGGAAAAGAAAAACATTGGCATTTTTGGGGTTTGGAGTCTCCAGGCGAGATAATCCATCAATGGCCCAAACAGACCTTGGAATAAGTGAATCTATGTGTTGACAATGCCTGCGTATGTTTGTAATCAACAGTACATGAGGGGAAATACAACAGAGTTGCAGTGTTCCAAGCCCAAGTCTTATATTTACAGCCAAGCAAATTGTGGCCAGAAGCAGCAGATGCAATAAACACAATCTCTCTCTCACTGTTTCTCTGTCTGTGTCTCCCTCTCCCTTTCTCTCTCTGATGGCAAAGAAAACAGTCCACTTCTGGGGTGTGCAGCAAATTAAATTTACTGTAGTTAATAGAGTGAGCCTATGCTGCTAAATGTCAATTTCCTGACCAAGTCCTTCCCCTTGGAGAATGATTAGCTAATTTGAGGCTGGGGATAAATGGGCTAATGCAGGACACACACAGATAAACAGCCACAGTTGGACCCCATGCCAAGCCCTTCCCCTGCTTTACATTTTATTGGCCTTATTATCTCCAGGGAAAATGGGTCCCCCTATGGCCTAAACATATTTTCATTTCTAATAAAAGGCCCTTGCTGCTTGCCCCCATCGCATACCCCCCACCCCAAACACACATGCGCTGCTGCCTCACAGCCTCCGTCTTCTATTCCTTCCTCGTTTCAGCATCCGATCCATTAAATCGGAGCTTTGCAATTGGCTGGGACCATTTTCCTGGTGAATTATCAATAGAGTAATTATGCTGCATGTTGGGAGCTGGGCTGAAGCTTATCGCCACTGACCCCCTGGTGCGCGCCAGGATATGATCCCTCACCACAGCCCATTGGGGTAATTATGTGGTCGGGTGTGAAGCTGGATGGTGTGTTACCCTTATCAGTCTGTATTCTATTTCTGTTTTTATTGAAAATTGGACATTAATGGCAGCTACGCGATACCACTAGTGTCAGATACAGGTGAACGTCTCCAATGGAATCTGACCCTGTTTAAATCATTATTCATATTACGCAGCCTGAGCAGAGCGACTCCTCTGTGCTGCACACATGAACACACACACACACACACAAAAGACCAATCACCCTCAGCCTTCCTTTAACTTTATCTTTCCCCTGTTCGAGACGTAGTGACAGACATTCATAATTGTTTCTTGGTTTTTTCCCAAACACAATCGTCTACTGGCAAGACAAAACAAAGTTCATGTCAGCATTGTGTTTGTCCTGTGGCACAAAACAGCAACATAACACACCAGCTGATGCTCTCAGTGATGCCCTGTGCTGAATCCCTGTCTATTAGGCCAAGTGTGGTCCGGTTGTGATTAATGGCTATGTAACTTCAGCCTTACAGTATTTCAGGGGACACAGGCTGCAGTGACCCATGTTGAATCATGGCCTCCATCGTTCTACTACCCTTTACGACACCGTGCACTTGTCGTTCTTTCATTTATCTTTGTGAAAAGCTGAAACACGACTCTCCGCATGTTCTATTTAAAGTTGAATGACTACCTCCTTTTGTAATGACCAATAAAAGCTCAACAACTCCAGCTTTTTAAGGATCAGTGTTGTGCACCTAATTTTATATTTTACGTAGCTCAGTTTCATGAGGAAGTGCAGGAGAAAGATATGCAAAAATACACCGGGCAACAGCAACCATAAAAAAAGAAGCAAGATCAATAATATGTAATATGCACCTTGCAAAGTATTTGAATTCAACAATTTAGCAGGGCAATTAAAATCACAAAAGCTCGAGCTGTAAGATGCTTTTAATTATAATTAAAGTAATGCAATATGTCAGTAAATAGGTCATATGTGTCCAAAAATGCCACAATCCTAAATGGTGATAATTTCCTCATCAAACAGATGCTCAGTCTGTTGTTTTTACTGTTAAAGTGACATTTTAATACAAATATGTATTTAGTCGACCTCAATCCTACACCAACTTAAACCTTAGATTCGATGCTCTCTTTTCATAAACAAACATACATACACACCCCAGCACATACACACATAGACTACAAAAAAGCTTGCCAGTTGATTTTTCCAAGCAATAGACAGATTGAAAAAGAAACGGCCCTATTGAAAGTAGGAAGATCCATATTTGAAGAACTTCATTAATGCGCTGTTCCCCGCCGAGTTATTTCCAGTGACAGAGCACACAGCAGCAGCTTCATGTTCAAGTTAAAAGTCACTTTTCTGTTTTGTGCCATTTCAATGTGTCTAAAAGCACCTTGAGTGAGCAATGTGCATTTCCTGCTGCCAAAAGACGTGGAAAACAGCTGTTCCTGCCTGACGCTGCCTGCTGAATGGAATGCAAATATGTTAACCATCCAGAATTTATTACTTTTGAGTGCTCTTCAAACGCAACGGCAGACACAAGTTTAATTTATGATATTCCTCTAATTATGAGAGCTGTTGAAATCATTTCCCAAGCTGCTTCCTCCTTCCAAGCAGCCACATTATCGGTTCCCTCAGTTCACAGTACATGCACGCACACACACACACACACACACACACACACAGACTCAGCCATCCGGCACACACACCCACACAGAAATATAAATATACATACACACACACACTCTCAATAACACATAAGGAATCACTGCAAAGTAGCTGATTGTGAGCACAATTAACACAGCAAAGACAGAGCATGAAAGATTCACAGAAATGTTTTTTCTTCGTCCCCCTCTGCTTCATAAAAGCAATGTTTAGATTTGTCATAATCTTCAGTTTGCTTTTAATTTAGCAGTCGTCAACACAAACGTCTGCAATGCCCTGCTATGCTGTATAGTAGAAATGAGACCCCATGCAGGCCACCCACCCACTAACCTCCCCAAACCCACCCAAACACAGCCACAAGCCACAAGGTCAAGTCATTTAGCAGAGTTCAAAAGCCTTCAAAGCCCCCTCAGATCTATATGAACCTACAACGGCCAGCCAACGATGAGGGAAAAGATGACTTTCTGCAGCGAGATGTGGTTTCTATGCACGTGTATGTGTGTGCGTATATGTGCGTGGCTGTGCATATGTAGCGCTGCACGCACATGTGTTTATTACGCCCCATCTTCATTGGTACATATGCCCAGTGTCACTCAGCCTCCTCATCGCAATCCTAAACTTGGCCGTCTGCTACGCACCAGCAACCTTTGACCTGTGTGCAGCCGCAGCTTGACATGACACCCATTAGCAGCTGGAGCCGAGGGGGGGATCTGGCTCAGCCACTCAGCCCAGACACAGGGTCAAGTGGAGGTCACACTTAGACTAGGTGCTAACTTGCCAACTCGCTCACAGCCACTCACGCAACTGAAACCCACTTTTTCCCCGACTTCCATCCATCACGGCCCGGAACAATTAGTTACCCCGAGTTAGGAGAGAGTTGTTTTGGTTGTCATTGACTCCATCTGCAAGAAGGTGGAAAGGCGGGAGGGCGAAAAAAGTTAAGGCACAGAAGAGGAGGAGAGCAAGATTAGAAAGGGGGGGGGGGGCATTACTTGAAGTGCAGGAGGTGGCAGTGAGGGATATGGAAGGAGGAGAAGCGATAGGATAAAGAGAGAAAAAGAGGTTATAAAAGTTGGGCAGTCAAGAACAATGAATGCAAGAAAAAAGGGAGACTGAAACAGAGAGAAAAGGACTGGGACTTATGGAGAAGACAGAGCAGACAGCCGTGCTTCACATCAAGCTGGCTCCAATTAGCAGGTGTGCTCTCAGACGCTCGCTCTCTCTCTGGTTAGGAAAGATGTATTTTTCTGCCTTTTATACGCATGTATTTATGAAGTGGTAGGAGATCTGAGGGCCCTTAGCATAACAGCCTTTTATTGTTTAAATGTGGACTGCTCGGCCCCGTGTGCTTAAGTGATTTAGGAACCTCACAACTCCGGTATAAGAAAAATCATAAACGCTGAGACAAACCATGTGGGTGGACTGTAAAAGGCACCGAGGAATGGGCCGACAAAAAGCAGACACACATTCCACTACTAAAGGGAAACTACACTTAATTAAACACCCAAGACACAACTGGAATAGTGCCCTGTAAAAAACATAGCACTATTAGTTTCCCCCTACGGTAGAATAACATAAAGTTGTCTTATGACAGAACAGAGGCTTGTCTCATAAAGAAGTTTCTAAAAATCATTTTTTTATGAGCTGCTGTCAAGATGAACAAGGAGAAGGCGAGACAAACCCAGAAAGAGAGATCAAGAAATGAATATAAAGAGAAAACACTCCACTTTATGAAAAAAAAAGCCTCTCCCTTCCAATACATCTGTCGCTTCTCATAGACTACATGTCCCATGCACAGAATTCGAAGTAGCCCATAAAGAAGGCAGATTTTTACCTTTTTTTTTAACAATCATTGTTGGAAGATATGCGGAATGGTTCCTGTGCAGCAAAGCAGCACCGTGACACAGACTTGTAAAACTGGGAATCAGGAGACAATCCTGCTTTTTGTGAGCACAAACAAGATACTGACTTTTTCTGACACAATTTTATGGAAATCTATCCTGTAAGATTTTTTTTTTAAACTGTTCATAGATAGATTATAAATCTTGGAAAACTGGTCTGTTAACCTGGTCGTTGCCTCACACATACACGATGACATTTCATGTTTACATGGTATCCTAAATTTCTTTTTTTAGTTTCTCCATAAAGCTACTGCTGAGTCAGCCAGTTGTTAAATCTTTTTAACAACTTTACAGTTTTCTGTCTGTTCTGTATCAAACAGCTACATATTCCTCTTTAACATCTTACAGAAAACGACCACAGTCATTCATTGATATTCAGTGGAAGGAGTCAAAGATGGATTTGATTTTCTCTGCACTGTTGGAGGCAGCATGTTACCATCATCACATTAAATGTCATTCATTACACATCTGCAGTAGCACATAACAGACACATTTTGTCAACCTACGTTTTGAGCGTCAATGTCCTGCTGAGCTTACAGGAAAATCTGGCAAACGTCCACTGCAACAAAACTGTTGATTTAAAATAATTACATTTTTGCTGCTTTGATTTGAGGCCAAAATCCCAACGTTGAGTTCTCTGTTCACCCAGTCACAGAAGTGCTCTGCTCTTTGTTCAGCCAATCATACAACAGTTGGCTACGTATCCTGTGGGCGATCCATCTATCTCCACTTCCTCCTCATGTCCTCAACTCTGCCAAAACCCAAATGGATAGACAGAACAAAAAAGGAAGACAAATTTCAAATAGAAAACCTCATGCGCATGCTGAGAAAGTGTTTCATTACTTTCAAAAAGATGTCAAGGTTTCAGTCCAGGCGCACATGATCCTTGTTTCATTTCTTCTGCCATTCTCTCTCATTTTTCTCTTCTTTTTCCACAAATAAATTACTAAACGTGTGAGTGAAACCACATGGTTGTGTATGACTGCATGTGTGTTTGTATGGTTCCTTTGCTTGTCTAAAGTGAACTGACAAGTGCAGGTAGGGGTTCCATTAGCTGGCAATTTGCTCTCAAGTTGTCTGAGGGGCAGAAAATGAATGACGGAGGTCTTTTTTGGCAGGACAACGCACATGGCACCGCTTAGGACGAGTTAAGTGAGGTGCTCACACACATAATCCTAAGCCATTGATCACACACGCTCCTTACAACATACACTCTTAAACATGCGCTGACATAGAAGTGAATACTACACAGACTAAAAAGATCAAAACCAACAATAAAAATGTTAATCCACAGTAAGCATACATACATTTACCCATGCGTATAAATGTGAAGTCTATTGGTCCCAAAATGAGTGTGCTAACAAACTGTGCAGGCCTTGAATCCAACAGAATCATGGTGTCCATATGGTTTGAGCCAGAACACAACAAGAGTACAAGGTAAATGCTCCTGACTGAGGTCTGTCCATGCATGCTCTCTTAGTAAAGGTCTCTATGGACCGGCTCAAAACCTGGCCACTGAATCACACATGGTACATAAACATACCCCCTCTTTTGCCTTTGTGTGTGTGTAGTATGTTTAAGAGTAAAAAGAAGAAATGTGGACAGACGGTGGCGTTTATCTATGCATAAATTAAGAGCAAAAGCTGGTAATTAAAAGGAGGGGATATGAGCGCTGATAAAATTTAACTGCGAATCGGCTCCTTGGCAAGGTGACCTCTAAGTGCACTGGGCATCTTTCTGGGACCCACTGTCCTGCTGGGCGACAGACATGGGGGGGCACAGTGCAGGCCCAGCTGTAGGCAGGAGGCAACCAGTAGAGTGCACCCCCAACCTCATCCCTCTCTCTCTCTGTCACTGTTTTTCTATCTCTCTCTCCACCTCCTCCTCCGCTCAGAGCGTTATTAGACCCAGGGCTCCGCTGTGGCTCCAAACAGCTCAATGACAACACACAGGGCCTGCCAATTAGAAATAATTAGACAGTCATTTCAGTGGCAAGTCTTTTTAAGTGCATATATAACGATGCAATGATGCTTATTAGCCGGCCTGAGCCGGCGAGGACCAGGGCCTCAAACGCTTTGGCGCTGGAGAAAATAATTATGCCAGTGATCACAAAGCGAGCTGCACATCTCTGTACTTCACCTCCACGCGTTTCAAAAATCCACTTCATTAGCTCCTGTAATTAATCCTCCATTAATTGCAGGAAAAGCCCAGTTTACCTCCCTTCGTTTCTAATTATCATCTTATAAATAGTTATGGTTCTAATTAATGTGTTCATTAGGCAGGATATTTCTCTCAAAGCCTCGCTGGGAGCCAAAGGTCCGGCTCAGCTCTCTCTGAAGCCTAACCAGCCAGAAGGTGAGGCCATCCTGCCTGCATTTGCTTTTATTTTACTACATTCAACCTCCTAATTGGCATTTAAAACCCAATTTGGAAGAACTTCAAGAAGCTTAAATAGAAGAGAGAGACAGAGCGAAGGCAGGAAGGAAAGAGTGAGGGAGATACATTTGGTGTTCATTTCCCTATGCCAGAGCTAAAAGCGTTTCTGTCTCCGTCTTTCTCTTGGTCTGGCCAGACGGATGATGCTTTCTCTGTTACAAAGAGAGCACAATGAGGGCTGATTGCATGGTATTAGTGTTTGGCATTATAGTGGATTTATTTGCAAAACAGTGCAACTGTGTCTCTACCAAAGTAGCAGTAGCAGTGTCACGTTTCTACACGGTTTCAGTCATCAAACAGCCAATTTCTGTGTTTGGTATACAGATATTAAGTAATTAGTCCAATTTCTATGAAACTAAAGATAATCACAAAGATGTGTGTTCATTTAAACAGATTTGAAAAATAAAAACTGCTCAACACTATACATGAATGGACCTGTAGATGTTAAGAAAGATAATGTTTTTATTCACTTTAAGAAACCTG
>JAPTGW010000006.1:23841143-23851158 GCA_029814545.1 Apogonichthyoides opercularis
TTAGCTCCTCTGTCCTGTTTTTAGGGACCAGTTTCATCGAAGCACCCTAATACAAACAATAATAACTATGTATAATATACAGTGTTGCCCATAAAGTTGGGATAAAATATTTTTTACTTCTTCACATGAAATGATTGTGACAATGTGATTTATTCTTGATAGATAAAGTGTAACTGGGACTCAGTATGTAAACATTGCATCTGGTCAAAGGTGATTACTGATGTGTATAAATATGAAAAAAAAGAAAGTGTCTGAAAACAAGATTATTCCAACTTTATGTGCAACAGTGTATATGAGTAGTTTCATCTGGTGATCAGCAGATAAAAGCAGTATTGTTTCCTCAAATACCACCCTGTCCTTCCTCTCGTCTTTTCTTTTGGCTGAAACATAATAGTGTGGATTGGTTAGGGTAATAATAATGTAAACAAAATCTGCACAAATGACTTTATAATTTACATAATGTCCTTTTAACTGGTGCTGCTTCCAGGAGAAACAGGCGAGAATCGCGTCGCTCTACCTGCCTCTGTATGGTCTAATCCTGGACAACATGCCCCGATTCTTCCTCAGGGACCTCATCCCAATCTACTTCACCTCTAGTGATCAAGTAAGAGTCATGATAGAAGATAGAATGATTGATAATGTATTGAATGAATGATGTCCTTCACATTCTTAGAGAAGAAAGACTCCAACAAACTTCCCTTGTTAACGTCCAGATGTCTCTCAGCATCTGGATTGTAATAAATACAGAGTTGGAAACTGTTCAACACCATTTTACTAAGTGAGCCAGTCAACATTAAGCTGAAGTCTGTAATTTCAACAAAATAAATCCTCTGTTTCCTTAATTATTCCTTGAGCTGTATGAAGATTTCTATTCTTTATTATTTCTTCAGCTGGCCAACTCTTTGTTCCATGATGTAAAGCACAGACTTTCCTTCATAGTATAAATT
Organism: Apogonichthyoides opercularis; assembly: GCA_029814545.1. Taxonomy (NCBI): domain Eukaryota; kingdom Metazoa; phylum Chordata; class Actinopteri; order Kurtiformes; family Apogonidae; genus Apogonichthyoides; species Apogonichthyoides opercularis. Next base: position 23,842,091 of record JAPTGW010000006.1, read on the forward strand.
TACTGCAACTATAGGAATATGTGTAACAATCTAAATAATACTATGTGAATGTTTATGATGATATCCTAAACAATATGTAAGGCTGAATAATGGCATAGTGAATAACTTCATTATCTAATACAACAACAAAGGGCTCTCGTGACGACCTCAGTGTCGGAGGGGGAGTGGCTGGAGGGATCATTCCTGTTACTCGCCATGGCCACTCTGTGGATGCCTCTTTCTCCAAAGAAGTACTCAACTCCATCACAGGTAGAAGAAGGGCTTATCTATACATATGTGTGCAGGTCTCTATTTCTAGTATATGTAGAAGGGGGAAAAAATGGTGTGAATAAGGGTATTGATGCTGACACCCCTCCCCCTCCTCCAGCATTTTCATCCTTGGCAGTTGCTACGGGTAACCAGACTGACTCTCGGGGTTCTCTGATCAGTGTGGACTCAAACCCTAGCAACAGTGACAGGAACAGTGAGAAGATGGACGGATGCGAGAAGGTGAGAATAAGAGAGGAGTTGTGAAAAGAAAACAGATGTCACCTTCTGTGACACATTCCATATGGTTTATTTCTAGGTTCTCAACGTGAAATAGCAAGCAGCTCTATCAAAGCAACTCCAATATTTTAAATACACCTGATTTCTGCGTTTTACTAAATTCTAATTAAATAAAAGTCACTTTACCCTGAGTGATTTCCCTCATGTAGACCTTGCACATTGTTTGAATACCAAAACCACTTCAGTACAATGCCCTTGTTTGAATCCACCCAAGGATTTTTCATCCTCTAGCTCTGCTTTCTCTTTTCATCACTTTACTAGATAATTCCGGTTAGAGTACAAAGTAAAGCTACTGCTTGCTGAAACACAAAAATTGACATAAATAGTAGGTACATTACTTCAGTGCTGTACTTGGTCCAGATATTGCTGTACATTTTTGACTGTTTCTGTCGTGCATATCTGTCCTCAGTTTGCCAGACCCCAGTCTCTGATAGGCTATGGCTCTCGCTGTGACAAGCTGGATCAAGCAGAGACCCGTAGCCTGCTCATGTGCTTTTTACACATCATGAAAACCATTTCTGAGGGTAGGTGACACCGTATAGACATTCATATATGCTATTTCTACAATACAAGCCAAGCTATAAATTGCTTTATTTAATATGTATCACACTCTGGGTTCCTCACACCATCCAAAGACTTACACCTTCGTAAGTGAACTGGTCAATCTGAATTACCTGTAGCTGTGTGAATGTGAATGTGAAAGTGAAGGTTGTTTGTCTGTATGTGTCAGCTCTGCAATGACCTGGCCACACATCCATATTATATTCCAACTTCTCATTAGTAGCTGGGATTGGCTCCTGCAACCCCGCAACCCTCACAAGGAATAAGCAGTCCAGAAAATGGATGGATGGATAATATATATATATATATATTATTATATTATAATTTATTATATGAAACCCAGACACCAACATCCATTAGGTTATAGATTTTTGTGTTTTTACTCATTCGTCCTCTCATTCTTCTAAACCAACGTTGCTCAAATAAAAGAACGAGGGATGTAATAAAATGTTGATACGCTCAAAAGTTGTTCAGTATTGTGTTTTGCATTCTTAAAAAAACTATCAATTTTTAACTAAATGTATTTGCTTTGAGATACATGGAAAATATCAATACCTATCCTTATTTCTGATAGTGTTATGATGTTGTCTGTTACAAGGACTGTGGATGTATGTTTTGATAGCATAAAAATGTACTGTCTCTTATGTTTTACTCATGGTGGTATGTTTTTTTACATCATGACAAAAATTACCATATATAACTTTAACAGAACCAGTGCACTAGTATTCAGTGTATTGAATTGTATTTTGTTGCCAAATTCAATCAGTACAGAGATATATCAACCACAAATGTGTTAATATCTAAAATCATTATACAAGTGTATTTCTCAGGTACTGAAATAAGAGTCCTGACCCTAAAATTCATGACCCCATTAAAAAAATCTGCTGCTATGTGTGACACGTTATCTCTTATTCCAATTCCAGATGTGCTGGTGTCCTACTGGCACAGAGCCATTCACCAGGAGATCTCAGATTTCTTCAACATCTTAGAGTGAGTGACCTTTTTTTTTGGATTGGGTATCACCACAACTGCGAGTCAGCAAACACAATTAAAATCACAGTCAGACTGAAATGATGACAGGAAAGAGAATAAAGAAGATTGTGTCCAAAAGGGAAAAGATGAACATAATGACACAGTGAGAGAAGAAATACAGACTGTAATTTTAACGAGAGCTTTCTATCAACTGAGCACTGCAGAATTAACTGTCTGTTTCCTGTATGTGTCAGCATCTAGACTGTACTGCTACAACCCAGTTTTATTACATGCATTTATTTTACCCTGTGCTCTTAACTGATATTTGAATATTTTTCATTTTCCTTTTTATTAGGTTGTGTCTTCAGCATTTCAGGTTCCTTGGAAAACGCCACATAGCACGGTGAGAATTCACGCCGCAATGCTTTCTTTGTTAAAGATGTACACCTGGTGTTTATTATAATTCTGCAGATGTGGGAACAGCTTATTAACTTACACACATGCTACAGCCAAAGGTTGTAGCTCCCCCACCCACAGATACATAATTCATGTGATCATACGCACACATGAATGCACACGTGTGCAAATGCAGTTGGTAATGTGCAAACATACACAAATAAATGAATTAGGAACACTCAAGCAGAAATACTAATATGTGTTCTGTATGCACGTGCACTCACAGGGATGAGCTTAAAGTGGGCAAGATGTGAAGGGGGACAGAAAAGGAAAGGGGGAGGTGAAACTCCTGGATCTTACTATAGAGAGCAGAGCACTGCTGGATATTGTACTGTAGTAGTTGGCAAGCAAAGGATGGGGGTTGTTATCATGCGTATGTGTGTGTGCTCTTACTGGAGCTCAGCCATTGGCACTGCGAGACTCCTCCATCTTCTGGTTCCTCCCAGCTAATTAAATTAGCTCTCTTTTTCCTTTCAGCAATAAGATGCTGAGATGTAAGCCAACAAAAGGCTGAGAGAACAGGCACTTTACTGTGTGTGGAGGCATTAACAGAATAAAGGTAGCTGGAAGCCTAGCTCGCTCTCTCAGACGTAGCTGAGTCTGTCTGGACCAGCTAGCTACTTAACATTCGTCTGTAATACCAGGCCATGGGGGATTCACAGTCTTACGCCTGTGTCTGTCTCAGTGTCTCTGTCTGTTCGCTCTTTGATGCCTGGCTGAGTCAGTGTGGGCACCCATTGAAGTCTAGGAGTGATGAATTACATTGCAAGTGTGCAGCCAGCCAGTATCCCAAGTCAGTCAGCTTATCAGACAATTCAGTCATTAAGTTCAGCAGTGATGCAGCAGTTTAAGTTTAGTCAAACATGTCCTGCTTCTGCTGGTTCTGCAAGACTCAGCCTTTGGCTCCAGTTTGGGCCCAAGTTTAGGTATAGGCGCACACACACACACACACACACACACAAGCATGTGAATATACAGCACAAGCAACACATTCACTATTACTATTACAATAATGAATAGTTACGGTAATGTTTTCTCCCTGTTGAACCTTGCTGTTGTAATCTTCACCACAGTGCATGCTTCATATCCTCCCCCACTGTGCATGCTGTCAGACTTGAACTGCACATAATTGATATTCCACTGCACTCTTTCTGCATTGACATACATGAAGAACAACCTTGAAAGATATGTTGGATGATGCACTGTGTTGTTTTGACTGCTCTTTACATCCTTAAATACATTTGTGCCATTAATGTTGCATGTTGACCTTGTAATCCCCTGTCTCCATGGACTCTCCCATGACTGGCTGGACTTCACCTGCTGTTTGCTGCTCACCTTAATTGGGTTTCCTCAGCAGGCTCTTAGGCAGTTGTGTTCATTGGGTTACAGAGTAGCTGTGCCTTCAATTTGTTTTGGCTATCAGCAGCGACATTTGCTAAATTTAGATTGGCAGCACTATATGATTCATTTCCACACCATAAGATTATGATATGCCTGGTCTGTTTGTTGAGATCCATTACTAAGCTGATTTGCGAAGCAGCTTGAGCTTCATTACATGTATCCATCCTATTCTCCATGCTGTCTAACACTACAATAATACATACTCAAGCCTTGATATGCCATTAGCACAATATACTACTAATGACAAACTAAAACCACTGACTCCACAATGCCACTAACCTTTCCATCTGGCTGATCTCCCTGTAAATATGAGCTGCTTGATCTTTCTTTCTGGATCTAGCTGTTGTCATCACACCGAGGTCGAACTGTAGTTGTCCTGGACACTATCAGCTTTTGCTTTACTCTAATACAATTTGACCTACTTGCTATAAATATAGAACAAGGTCGCAAACATAGCACTTTTTCACAAAACTCTTGGCACTGAAACGACTCTATCCATTTAATTGATGGCAGCAGGTATGCTCGAGCAACTTTCAGGCACTCATATCTGACTAACCTTGACGCAACATGACATTAAAACAGTGATGGTCTTTATTAACTAATGTTAGCTGTGGTGTGATTGGCTCGTGAACAGGAAGCTAGCAGCGGCAGTAAAGCTGGCCCAGTCAACCCAGGCCAATGGCACCCTGAAGGCCTCTAACCACCCCTCTCAGTCCTCTCAACCCTCAAGCCTCTTCCCACAATGGTAACCACCCTCCACCCTGAAAACAGACATCACCTCAGCCATAATGACAGCTGTATGACCGTGTTGAGTCTCTGGTTACTGATGTTAAAATATTTTCTTTGATTGCAAAAATTCACATATTTTCACACTTAGAACCTGAAATTAAAATGTAAGCACTTTGATTTAGTTGGATACATTCCTGTCTTGTGTATATTCATCATGTATTTGACCACTGTGTTTGCCCATGTTACAGTGTAACTGTGTTCTCCGCATGCCTCTCCAGTGTTTTACATGATTTGCCAGTCTGTGTTTCTGTACCCCCATGTGTTAATAGACCACTAATAACAGCAAGTATCAGGGACATGGATGCCATTTGTACTTGCCCACTCAATATAGAACATTTCAATAGTTTCAATATTACTTTCTGCAGTTTAATTATAAAGTGTGTGAGTGCTTTTATTGATATTAGCTGTTGACTCCTGCCGTTACCTTCAGGATGGCTTCATCTGGAGGGGAAGGCCACCGACACGCTCGCTCCCAAACTATGCCAATCATCAGGGGTAAGAATGCCCTCACCAACCCAAAGCTGCTGCAGATGATGGAGACAGGTAACGCACACAGTTTACACGTTTAACCTCGGTGAATATGATGTTACCGATCTTCTGATGTATTGATTCGGTGTGTGTGTGGTTTTGTTTCCAGATGGGAATATTCAGGATGGAGACACGTTGAGTCCTACAGATATCGAGGCAAACCTGTCGACGGAGGTGGCCCTTACTGTGCTGGATGTACTAGAGCTCTTTGTTCACCATCACAAGGTCTGTGTTCCTTTCATTATTGAAAAACTAAGTCTACATGGCTGCATGTGTCAATCTTTTTTAAATTAAGGGATTCTTTTTGTGTGCCTTTTTTCTGTATTAAAATAGCAATGCAGAGCTTTTGTGTAATGCACATTTTTTTGGGTACGTTCTCATCACCAAATCAAAATATGCACCTAAATATATAGCATGTTGAAATTTTACCCATACATGTATAGCATATATAGAAAGAAGTATTAAGTACAAATATCCTCTTGTAGTTACATCATTTTAGTATGAAGAGCCATTATAAGACACATGCAGCTAACATTTTGGTACATGTTTGCAGTCAGTCATGATACTCTACTGCCACCTGGTGGCTAAAATAAAAGTAGTTTGAAGATCAATAAATAGTTACACTGAGCCTTTATATTTATCATTATGAAAGTAACAGCTTTAATAGCTAAATGCCTTTTCTTTTTTCTTTTTTTTTTTTTACAGAAGCAGTTGTTGCTTGATGATGGACAGAATGTACTGATGAAGAAGGTGCTGGACACCTACTTGCTCTTCTTTCAGATCAATCAGTCCACTGCCACCCTACGGCATGTCTTTGCTGCACTCAGACTCTTTGTTCAAAAGGTCTTCTATATAATCCTAACTATGTACACATACAAATCACACTAAATACGCATGAGCAGTATATTTTTATGTTGGGTTTCATGTCGTCTTAATTTGTTTCCATAGTTTCCGAGTGCATTCTTCCAGGGTAAGGCAGACCTTTGTGGCTGCCTGTGTTATGAGATCCTCAAGTGCTGTAACCATCGATCCAGCTCCACCCAGATGGAGGCAGCGGCCTTGCTGTATTTTGTCATGAGAAAAAACTTTGAGTTCACCAAGGGAAAGTCAATAGTCCGCTCACATCTGCAGGTGAGTGAACACAAATGTTCTACAAGTATATCATTTCTTTACTGTGTGCTTTATGAGGTGTGACCTTAACTTCTCTGAACATCAGGTTATCAAGGCGGTGAGCCAGTTAATAGCAGATGCTGGTATTGGTGGCTCAAGATTTCAGCAGTCTCTGGCCATCATTAATAACTTTGCAAATGGAGATGTGCCACTTAAGGTAAAGTTGACCAAGTTTAGTCTATTGTTGTAGCATTCTGATCAATCATTATAAAGTGATATGAGTGTTAACTTATTTTGTTTTGTACAGAACTCTCCATTCCCAGCGGAAGTTAAAGACTTGACCAAACGGATCAGGACCGTTCTTATGGCTACAGCTCAAATGAAGGAGCATGAGAAGGATCCAGAGATGCTGGTTGACCTGCAGTACAGTCTGGCCAACTCTTATGCCAGCACCCCTGAGCTGCGACGGACCTGGCTTGAGAGTATGGCCAAGGTCCATGTCCGCAATGGCGATCTCTCTGAGGTAGTAAACATTATACTTTGTGGACTATTTTTGCTCAGTTAAAAAAAGGTCTCAAATGAAATATGAATTTCACTGGATGGGAATGTGTTTCTTCCTCAGGCTGCCATGTGCTACATCCACATCTCAGCCCTGATCGCTGAATCATTGAAAAGGAGAGGTGAGTTCAGAGAAGCTGCCGTTTAACACTTTATATCAGCATGGTTTGTGTGCAAGTGTGTTTATAGTATACACATGCAAATATCCAGGAATGTGCCATGAAATGTCTTTTTCTTTCTGTGCACCTTCGCAGACTTTGCTACTTCTAACCAAAAAGACCACTCACAATCACTTTTCATCCAACTTCTCTGACTTTCTCTGCTTACATTATCACTCTCAACAAACTTTCAGGCATCGATCCTTCATATCGTTATGAGGGTTAATGAGTATGATTGAAAGCGTACTGATAACTTGAGTGTGATTGAGATTCACTGGGAGTCTGTGGGGCAATGAACATGTGGACTCTCTTTGCATTTAAATGCTTTTCCAATTAGAAACAGACTGATGTCCGCACATTTCTCCATGCTGCATGTTCCTGTATCTGCAAGTCTATTTGTGCTGACATCTGCATGCTTTTTGATGCAGACCACAGCATGTGTGTCGTATCCTTGCATGCTCTGTTCCCACTGAGCCCGTGTGCCGATAGCTAGCTGAGCATGCAAGCAGCTTGACTGACTGTTGAGCCTGTCAACAGCCTTGTCCTTGTGCGCAAAAGGCAAAAGCAAGTGGACTTAAACTTTAAACCTCCTGCTCCTCCTCCCCTCCTACCAAACAGGATACTGGAGAGCTGACAAGGCCAGGATGTCCAGTGTGTCCCCTGAAGAAAGCCCTGTCTTTAACTGTAGCTCCTTACTAACTACCTCCCGAGAACAAGACAGTGAGTGTGTGCGCCTGGGGCCGACTGGGTGGTGGGGTTGGGAGTTGAGCTTCATGTAGGGATACGAGAGAGGACACTGTGGGTAGGAGTGTGTGCTTTGTTATCTTTAAGGCTCATCCATTGGAGTGTGAGTGGTGTGGATATGGTTTTAATCGAAATAAGATTCCAGGAGCCAGGTCAAATCTAAACTACCATATTTTTGGATAATGTTGTTTAATATTGTGTAAAACGATACGCGGTTTGATGAGGATCACTGTTCTTGCCTTGATGATGAGACCGTGTGAGGTTAGTGTCACTGGTTGCCCTTCACTGTTCACTCAACTTTCACTGGATGGGAAGTTGATATAGTTTGGTTTTAATATGAAGCATGCTTACCTTTTGATGTTTTCAGTATTTTTTTTTTTAGTCTGCAAATGGCTCTTGTATTCAAATACAACATGTTTGTATTGGAGGCACTTTATGCATCTGCCTGATTATAAGTTGAACCTACTCTGTGATCAGAAAAACAAAATGTGTGAACTGTCAGGGTGTCTGTGATGTCTTGTTAATCTGCCTTTATGTCTTGTTTGCAAAACTACAGCGTCATTCTCTATGGGCTGGGCAGCTTTTATGTGCATCAGTCCCAATGTCAAGGAGGAAGGTGCGATGAAAGAAGACACTGGTACACAGGACACACCTTATACTGAGGTCAGTACTTATAAACTCTTACATACTGAACACATCCCTCTTACTAAAATACTACAAGTGCAATTTCGAAGGACTTCAGTTTCAATATTATTTCAAACTTGCATTCTGCTATCTCTCTGAGGGAATTACTGTACTCGCTACTCCATTGCATTTATTTAAGAGCTTTGATTTGTATTTACTTTTTAGGTTAACACTTCATACAATGGATAATGCGCTGCAAAAATCTAAATCTTACCAAGTGTATTTTTCTCATTTCTAGTCAAAATATCTCTTCACGCTTAAAATAAGACAGAATCACCTAAAGAGTAACTTTTCAGTGAGATATAAGAACTTATTTTTAGACAATAGATCTGGAAAATCTTATACCAAGATAATTTTCACTTGTTCAATTGGCAGATTTTTTTTTTTTCTTGCTTAATTCAAGCAAAACAATTCGCTAATGGAACAAGTGAAAATGATCTTGGTTCTTATATCTCACTGAAAAGTTACTCTTTAGGTGATTATATCTTATTTTAAGCGTGATGAGATATTTTGACTAGAAATGAGAAAAATACACTTGGTAAGATTTAGATTTTTGCAGTG
>JAPTGW010000006.1:24060204-24071872 GCA_029814545.1 Apogonichthyoides opercularis
ATGTGGCAGAAGTTAGTTCTCAGCATCACCTATTAACACTGCGTAAACCATTTTACACCGGACTTCTCCTTTAATGCTGTGAAAATAAATTCACTCAGGTAAAGCATACACTACATACTCACTACTTAAAAGTTAGTAAATAAACTTTGCTGAGGACCATCTGGTTCAAGATATAGTTTAACCCCTGGGTTCTCAGTATCACGAAGGCAGTTCACTTTTTTCTGTGATAAACCTTAATTATAAATTGCAAACTTACCCTGCTTAAGAATAGGTTATGCTTGAGAGAACAGATTAAAAGAGCTAAACTGCCTCCTGACCACTACCATTCGATTCTCTTAGAGGATAAAGGAAAAAGGGAGGAAAACTTGATGAGTCTTTGAAGAAGAAAAGTTGAACAGTCACAGACTATTTATATAGCAATCTATAATCTCATAACAAAGACTGATTAAATTACCACAGCCTTGGACTATATAAGATTTGACAGTAAACCTATTTACTGTTTTGAGTTCTGATTTTGTACTTTACTTGCTCCCAAGCACTAGGTTGACCAGAAAGAATAAATAAATAATGTAATGGTCTTACAGCCTGTGAGACCATATAAAAACACATTATTTTAACAGAATACACAGTTGTAACTATATGTATTGGTGATCTGACATTGGTAATTTGTTGTTAGATTTTTTTTAAATCTGGATTGGGCAGCTTTTAGCCTGTAATATATTTTTGCATTTTTCATATCTGTGTAAATTAGTTTGTAATACTTGTAAGACATGTTCATCTCTAGTTGTTTGATTTGTCAAAATGGGTTAAAGAATGAGATCCTGGATAGAGATAATTGGATCAAACTATTCATGAGACGGTTAGAGAATAAAATATGTGTAAACCATAATATTTACAAAATATATAACTTTCCTAATTAAATCAAGTTATTAATCCATGCTGTAAAAATATTGTTTGTCCTAATTCATGAGGTCAATATACTGTCACATGTAGTTTAAGAGTTGTGTTTTGGGTATGTGCCATGGTAAGTAGCTTTTACTGAAGGGCTACTACTCAGTATTTGGATGCATCATCCAGTGTCTCAGTTCCATGATGTCTATCTGTATATCTTGTACTTTATGTATACCAGAGCACCGGCATGTCTGTGAAGCCATCTGTACAGTGTCAGCAGTAGGCACTGCTGAACTTCCCCATCAAGCATCTATTTTGCATTAGTACTGCAGTGGCATCTGCAGCCTATTTCTTTTTCAAATAAAACACATTGCCTTATTTTAAAAAATAAATGAATAAAAAATCAGCTACTTTTGGTGGTTGGCTTTGTAGTGTGTAAAGTGAAAAATAAAATACCCTATAAGCTAGTAATCTACTTTTCTAATATGTTCTGATCTGTTTTGTTATTGTCTGTTCTGTGCTCTTCTTTCTTAGGTTTTATCATCTGTTCTCTGTCATAGACAGAGGGTGACTGTACCATATAAACAAACACTGCAGGATCTGTATGTTAACCCGTCTAATGTTTTGGACTTTATCACACCATCTGTTAGAGAGAGGGAAAAAGGAAATGGTACAAACAAGAGAGGGAAATTAATATATAAATCATTACATACAGACAGACGGGCAAAAGGACTGACAGACAGAGACAAAGGATTAAATGAAAAATGTCTGAGAACAGGAGGGAGTTGGCTCTCCAAGGCAGCTGATACAGTCACCATATTGCAAAACCTCATTTGCATAGATGCTCAGTCAGCACCATCCCAGTCTTGGGGTTTGTAGGTAACTAATGGTGGCGTAGACTGAGTGCAGCTAGACCATCCTCTAATTGGGGCCTAGATGGGCAAGAGAAGCACAGTATAGTACTGCCATCTTCTGGACAACAGAGGTACTGACTAGTGGTAGTGAAAGAATAATTATAGTGATTTTAATGGAGTAAAAGAGTCAGAATACTTTGGTAAAATCACAAAATACATATTTAATTTCCTGTGTCCTCTTTGCGTTTGCAGGATTTGTGTTGCAGTACTCTGTAGATAACACAGAGGAATGGAAAGATGTGTTCATCAGTTCTACAGAACGCTCTTTTAAACTAGACAACTTGCGCTGTGGTACCTGGTATAAAGTCAAGCTGGCAGCAAAAAACAGTGTGGGAGCCGGACGCATCAGTGAGATCATCGAGGCAAAGACCCATGGGAGAGGTAAGACTCCAATTAGGGCAAAGAAAAAAAAAGCAATATTTTTTAAGTCTATATCTCTGTAACATCAATAACTGCAGAGAAAAGATGATTAGCAACAATATAACAGATATATCTGTGCATTTTTTAAATTAAGTGTAATGAAGAAGTTTTTAATATATTTAATACCATTATGAATCATCTAACAGCCACATGTCTTAATACAATACTGTCCACTGTGTTTTATTAGACAGAATGGCTGCTTTTGGGTTCCACTAAAGCCAGAATACATTCTATTTTTCACATAATGACATGTCTTCCTTTACAGAACCTCAGTTCAACAAAGATCAGCCTGTTTTCACCCACATTAACTCCAGTCACGCCCGCCTCAACCTCCAGGGTTGGGCCAGTGGGGGCTGTCCAATCAGCGCGGTCACATTAGAATTTCGACCAAAAGGTGAATTTTTCATTTTTGACTTGGTCTTAATATTTTTACATAAGAAAGGAATAAGAAAAACATATGTTCAATAAGAATCTGAGATAGGAAAATTCTGGATGTTGTTCTCAGAAGTGCAGCTGCTTTGATGGAAAGCAATGAACAAACTAGACCCAACATTATTATCTCCTGCAGGTACATGGACATGGCAGAGTGTGCGAACCAATGCCACCACAGATGTGTTCCTGGCAGAGTTGCGTGAGGCCACCTGGTACGAACTGAAGATGAAAGCATGTAACAGCGCTGGCTGTGGCAATCAGAGCTCACAGTTTGCAACTCTGGATTATGATGGAAGTGAGTGACTCTCTTTGCTAGAAATTCTACTTCAATGAAAGAAAACTTGCAGTGTTTAAAGGAAAGTTAAATAGTGACAGTGAAATGGTAATTTCCAAAATTATTAAGGTGCATTCTGATCTTTTCTTTTGTACAGGTACAATCCCACCAATCAAGTCTCCTCTGGAAAAAAATGATGATGTCAAAAAGCTGTTTTCTATTGGCTGTCCAGTGATCCTCGTCACTCTGGGTGTTGCACTCCTCTTCATTATTCGAAAGAAACGCAAAGAGAAGAGGCTAAAGAGACTACGAGGTGAGAAAAGAAGTCAAAAGCACTAAAGTAGAAGCACCGAATGTACCAATCAATCAAAGCTGTTGATTAAAGCAGTCAGAAACAGACTTCAGAGATATTCTTAAATTAAGTCTACAGATATGCAGTATATGAATATATATTTTTTGTCAGAAAAAAAATTTTTTTGTTGTTTTGTAGATGCCAAAAGTCTGGCAGAGATGCTGATCAGGTGAGTCTTTTTTAGTATTATTTCCATTTCACAAAATAATATCAGTTGAACTCAAAATGTATTCTACAAACCTGCATTTAGCATTTTCTCAACACCATGAATGTCTATCTGTCTATCTGTGTTTGCATCTAATTTCCCTGGAGTAGTAAAAACAACCGCAGCTTTGACACCCCAGTGAAGGGACCTCCTCAGGGCCCACGATTACACATTGACATCCCCAGAGTGCAGCTGCTGATTGAGGACAAAGAAGGCATCAAGCAAATCGGTGAGAGGAAGAGAGAGAGAGAGACAGACAGAGAGAGTTACTGTGTTTGTGTCCATGTGATCCATGTTTATTCACAAGAGTTTTAGAACATTAGGCTTCAGCTCCTCAAATGTTAAACTTGCATTTTCTGCTTTTATTCAATGTACATTCTGTCTGCGATAGGTGAGGACAAAGCCACTATCCCAGTGACAGACACAGAGTTCAACCAGACTGGAAACCCTCAGAGTTTCTGCACAGGTGTGTCTGTGCATCATCCTGCACTAATCCAGAATACTGGTCCCTTGATTGACATGTCAGACATCAGACCAGGAACTAGTAAGTGAACTCTCTGTTCATTGTCTATTGTACAAATAAAATATGTGATCATTTGACTTGATTCTGGAGTATTTTCATCCAATACTAAAGCAGAGTTGTTAACACAGAAAGGATTGTTTTAAATAAGTGTATTAAATTGTCATGGGTCAAAGAATGAATTGTTGCTTTTAACTGTCCTGCAAATTGTGCTGCATTTTTTCTGTCAGTCTTCTTTGTTTAAACACCCAATCAACAAAAATTTTGTGCTAACATGCCAGTGCAAAGCACCCAGAATGTTCTGCATCTTACAATTTACCTTTGTTTTGTGTCAAATATCCAATCCAAGCTGTTTTTAGTGTTTCTGGGTTTTTTCATTTTTCCAGTATATAGATTAATCCATAAAAAAAAAAATTAAAATGCAGTTAGTAAAAAACCATTAAATGACTTCAATTAACAGAGATGCACACATATAATCTCATGCCAACTTTCATGGATTTTAATACATACAATCTCAGTATCAAGTAACATTAAGTCTATGTCACCCAAGTCTCATAAACGTGAACATTTGAGAAAAGAAGAGGATGGCGTTTGTGTACAGTTGACACCAGCTACCTGCAGATGTTAACTGTACCAGTCTAACTGCATGAGACAGTTTGTGCTAGCCTTTTGTGAATTAAACGGTTCTGCAACAAGGCTTATTCTTATAGATAAGGGGCCGATTGTAGACCAAATGTATGAATAATTCCTAATTTACATCCATGCAAATGAGACAGGTGCCCCATGATTCTATTTTCTTAGTAGCACAGTTTGCAGGTTGCTTTGTGAATGATGCACTATTTGTTTTTCAATCTGGTTTGCACAGGTTTTAGGAGCTAAATAGTTGTACAAATCATTTGTGGATGTAGAACTTCATGTTTCTATGACACTCAGCCTTTTTTGGTAATCTGTTGAGATTCACTGGATCATTATGTGAAAGTGATCCTGTTTTTTCTGAAATGTTTGTTCATATACATAATGTGCACATCATCACTATTTCTTCATCAATTTACCACCAGACCCAGTGTCAAGAAAGAGTGTTAAGTCAGCTCACAGCATTAGGAATCGTTACTCCAGTCAATGGACTCTGACCAAGTGCCAGGCATCAACGCCAGCCCGCACTCTCACCTCAGACTGGCGCACAGTTGGCTCACAGCATGGCATCACTGTCACAGAGAGTGACAGCTACAGCGCCAGCCTCTCGCAGGACACAGGTTGGCACATGTGTGAAATGACACTTACAGCCATTAACATGGACATATAAATAAGGGTATTTTTGTTCAGCAGGAGAAATGTGCTAACCATTTTTTCTTTCTGTTCTCTTCAATAGATAAAGGTCGCAACAGCATGGTGTCAACTGAAAGCGCCTCCTCCACCTACGAAGAGTTGGCAAGAGCATATGAGCATGCCAAGCTGGAGGAACACCTGCAGCATGCCAAATTTGAGATTACAGAATGCTTCATCTCTGACAGCTCATCTGACCAGATGACCACAGGTACCAATGACAATGCAGATAGCATGACGTCCATGAGTACACCGTCAGAGCCTGGTATTTGCCGTTTCACTGCCTCGCCCCCAAAACCCCAGGACTACGATCGTGGCAAGAATGTAGCCGTGCCCATTCCACACCGTGCCAAGAGTGAGTAGCAGCTAACAAACAAGACTTGTTGACTTTATTTGTCATTTGGCATCAACTTTCAATGGTGTTTTATACAGCTCTGGAAAAATGTATGAAGAGACCGCTGGTTTCACTATTCATAGGTATGTGTTTGAGTAAAATAATAACCTCACTGAGGTTTTCAGAAAGGTTTAACTCTGGCCATTTGGAGTGGTTTCTGAATTTTTTCCAGAGGTGGTTAAACCAAGTTATGTTTGAAAAAATATTATGACTATCACAAGTTGCTTTTGACGTTAATATGACACATTTCCTTCCCTCCAGGTGACTACTGCAACCTACCCCTGTACATGAAGTCAGATCCCTTCTTCAGAAAGCAGTCAGAGCATCATGACCCATGTCCAGTGGTTCCACCACGTGAAGCCTCTATCCGTGGCCTGGCCCAGAGGGCATACCACACCCAGGGCCGTCATGTGACTATGGACTCTGCAAAGCAGCAGGCCCTAACCATGGGCCACTCTGGTCTGTCCAACCTCTCTTCCTCTGGGGTTTCCTCTGGAGGAGCAACAGGAGGTGGTGGTGGAGGTAGTGGAAGTGGAGGAGCATCTGCTAGCTCCAGTAGCTCCACACTTCCCCAGAGGACTCTCACCATGCCTGGTTCCTCTGCCTCAGTGGCCCAGAGTGCAGCAGCAGCTGCTGCTGCTACCGCTGCTGCTGCAGGGGCATCATCATCCTCTGGTGGAGGTGGTGCAGCAGGGGCCACAGGGGGGACCCCTGGAGGTGCTTCCTCATCCTCCTCCAAGATGGGAGGATCCAGAGACTCTCTGTTGGAGAGCAGCTCCTCGGGCTTGGGCAGACTACAGAAACAGAGAGATGGAGCGTCAGGGGCCTACTCCAAGTCCTACACACTAGTGTAGCCTGGCATCACTGCGGCCTGTCACTGTAACTCTTAATAGATTGCTGGTCAAGCCAGCGCTTGCCTGGAGCCTCTATGGAAAAGTGGGGTGAGGAACATACACATGCACAGCTGACCCGTCCGTGCCTGAGCTGTGCCAGACTGTAGGGAGCTGGTTGGGTTCCCATCGACACTACTGTAAGAAGGGGTCAGAGTTGGGTCTCCACAGCACAGGGGTCTGCCTTTCTTTCTGCCTGATTGCTTTCTACTAAGTCGTCTTTCTCTATCTCTTATTTCTCCACCCTGGGAATCACTTGCCAAAACGTAAATGATTTATCTATTTACTTCATCTTTTCATCTTCTGGTAAAGACACAGTACTTATGCACAAAATGCTTTCCACATGCACTGTCTTGTTTTCTGCTATCAAGACAGTAGTAGAATAAACCAGGTTGTTTGAGTTGACATGTGTTTAAGGATTTTAGGTTTTTAAATAAGTTACTTTTCTGGTTTCTGATGGAAGAGGAGCTCATATCACAGCATTGTGCCATTGCAGGATGCTTTTACTGTATGCATTAACCACCAACGTTGGTGTTACACTGGCTCTTCGAGGTTATTCAATCATGGATTCATACAGTAGAGGCAGTGAAAGGACTGCTGTCTCAATATCAGTTTTGAGACGAGGGGAATTTTCTTATACATGCAATGAATGATGGTATAATGGTCTTAATTGATGCTTTTATAAATAGACTCAAAGCAGAGGAGTAAAAAAATGTTAAGCATCATCAAGTGAAAGATGAATCCAAACCTTGTTTCATCAGTTTTCTGTTTATTTTCTGATGATGGAAATATAATCTCATGTGCACTAAGAAAAGGTTAGAATGGATCCAAGTAACAGAAACCTTCACAAGCCTGCGTGTGTGTGCGTGTGGGTGTATATGTGTAAATATATATATGTATACATGTGGCAGGCACACACCAACAGTGGACCTTTTTAAAATCAATCTGTATGCTGACCTCTTGGGCAGACGTCTGTGTCAAAACTGACTCCCTCCCCCTCCCCTGAATCTTCATTTTGTACCTGTGAAAGGGGATACGGGGACCATGATGATGCTAGCGATTTTTTGATTTTGTTTTTGTTAAGTGTGACTGACAGTGCTGACCAAGAAATGAGAAACACTGAAAAGGAAGTGGGTTCAAAAGAGAGCAAATACACATGATAAGAAAGAGATTTCTTTCTTTTTCTCTCTTTCCCGCCCTCAGAACATAAATGAGGAGACCCTTGTATGTTTCATCATGGTGCCACATTACCATTATTCGTCATTTAAACCATTTTACCTGTACCCACTATCCTTTTCTATTCATCCCCACCTTTTACTATTACCCACCCATCATATCCATACAGTGTCACTGTGACCTACAGCTAGCGTACTGGCTAGTTAAAAAGAAAACAGACTGAGAGATTAGGTCTAATATGCACAGACAGACAGAAATAGTATTTGATGCTCAATGAACAGTTGCAAACATACAGTAAATTTATAGAGATGTATACAAGAAATCATATTTGTATAAAGTGATTTATGAACAGACAATGACTTTGATACTTGGAGACGTCAAGTATAGAAATTGCAGTTGTTTAGGGAATAGGGAGGGGGTTACACAGGCGAGAGAAACCTTTTTCTTCTGAAAGAACTCGTCCCCAAAGCTAAATTATGTGTTTTCCAGTCCCTCTACCCCACCAAAATTGATTTAAGCTTTATGCATGGTACTGTATCTGTTAACATTATATTTATTTTTCCCCTCATTTCTTCTCCCAAAGCTTAATCCCATAACAAAGATCGTTCCAAAAAAAAGAGTTGCTCCAAATGTTTTGCAATGGTAAAACGTAACATCAGGGCTCTCGCAATAGAAAAAATAAAAAGATATGATATATGTTTGTTTTCAAAAGTATGTACATATATATTTCTATTCAAATATATAGCAAATATATGAATATTGAAAAAAGCAGAGAAATATAAAAGCCGTTCTAATTGAAAATATATATAAAAGATCACAAGACAATCGCTTAGAGTAAAAAAAACTGCACGAAGGAAGGATGAAAAAGAAGAGGGAAGCTCATGACTTAAACGGGTAACACAACCATGGACGGTAGAGAAAGAAAATGGTGTGAAATAAAGTGAAGTGGTGAAACTGAGTTTTGAGGAATGGTACAATGATTCCTTGTGATTTTGTAAATGTTTCAGCTGCAGAGCCTGTGCAGCAGGAAGCAGCTGAACGGACAAGCACAGTGAAGTCAAATTATAGTGTGAGATTGTGTTGCTGGTTAACTGTGGTCTATGGCTCAGTACAGAAAGTGTGGTGTTGAAAAAGAAAACATAAAACAAGGACAGCCTATACAGTAAGTGAGCCTATTGTAATATGTTGTATTGTACCTTCCAAAGGTGTGTTCACAAGCTCAATGCCATTACCTGACTATAGTTAAGGAAGACAAACTTCTCTGTCATAGCAACTCCTCCCCACTCTCCAGGACTGCAGGTCAAAATACATGCCACATAGTAAAACCTATAGCCGCCCATTACTGCGTTCACGCTACATTTTTATTTTGAATTAAACAGGAATTAGAGTACAAGAAGGGAGACATTAATTTTTGCTTTACATGTTTTATGATGCCTTTCATGTTTCAAATTATGCAAATACTTATTTTCAGAAAAAAAAAAAACACAAAGTTGGGAATGGGGCAGGTCTGTTTTAGCAACTAAAACAGAGGCTTCCTAACTCCAGTTGTATGGATATTTGATGGAGCGATGAAATAATCTCCTGCCCAATCAGCTTTCCCCAGCACTTGTTCTTGTGAAGTTGCTTTTACTGTAAAACTCAGATTTCATGTCAGTTTGCTTAAAGTAAATGTCTGTTTTTAATGAAAAACTCCACCCTGACATTTTTACGTTGATATATTTTTATACTTTCTTCAATTTTTTTATCTCTATTCAACTTTGCTCGTGTCATTCAGTGATCAATATGAGACTTATTTTAGTCAGTTTTGATATGCTTTATCCAAATGTCAACATACTGGCACTTTTCAGTCTAAAATACACAGGGACATAAAAGGATGAGCCTGTACATTATTTAACACTGATTTTGACTCATTACTCTCACAGTTCTGATAACAGTACTGTTGGCATTGCTGTAATGTTGATACATGTAGGTGAGTCTCATGACTAATTGTACAATAAAGCAGAATATATCACTGTTAATGTATGATATTAAAATGTAATAAAATAGATGGTAAGTGAAATCTTAAGATGCCGACATTTCTGCCCATATTAAAGTGCAAGGTTTACTAAAATGTCAGCAGTTACACAACAGTGGTGATTTAGGTGGATTTTTTTCTTAAAACGCAAAGACATTCCTTCAAACTGACAAAATCTGTATCTGTAAGGCCAACATCACATGTGCTACATCCCTAACCTTTTCCACACCTGCTCAACCAATCAGACCCCTCCCCTCACTTTACCCCTTGCCCACATTTACTACATAATTTCTACTCCATAGAAGACTTGTGTACATAGGAAAGTGTTTTGTATAAAATGAGTACTATTTTCGACATCTTCACTAGAAACCAGGGCACAATGTAAACTTTGAACTGAAGTTATTGTTATGAACCAGAAGAGGACTTAATGAAAAACTATAGAAATATACAGACACTGCTTTATCTTGATTTATCGACCAGTTGAAACATGTCAGAGTGGACCATGCATACTTAACAATAACTCTTCTTTTACAGGACAGTTGATTACGTTTTATTCCTGTTTTGTTTTATTTTTTTAATTCTATTTTTTTGTTTTTTGTTTGTTTGTTTGTTTTTTTTCTTACTTTGTCACAGGTTGGTTACTTTTTTTTAGTTTGCTTTTTTTATTATCCCACTTTTTTGGAGGAGGACAGCAGCATTGCATGTTCTGAAAATTTTGCTGGTTATTAAAGTAAAAGGGAAACGGTGATTTGAACTATATAAAGGGGGATTAATTAAAACATTTTAAAAATGCAGAGGTTGTTCCTTAAACTTTTATGGGGAAATGTTGCTTCAAATTTGCAATTGCTTGTGTTTAACTCTACATTTTCTTTTCTATGAAAACAAACAAAAACAGAAAAAGAGTACTCAACACCTTGTGCAATAAAGATATCTTTTTATGAACTGTGATAATATTGCTCATTCTTTCACAAGCATGAAGCTGTGTGTGTGTGTGAGCTGATTCTGTGTTTTCCAGTTTTAAATCAGAATATAGTTAGGGTTTATGTGACTACAGGTTTTTACGTGGTGTCATTTTGGTACTCCTCCAATTTTATTCTTTTATTTTTTTATTCTTTTCTGATAATCTACTTTGTTTAAACTCAATCTCGTTTTCATACAGTCAACAAAAAACCAAACATCCATAAACTTCTCTCATTTATATTCTACCTCATTCTCTGAAACACTTATTTTTAACCTGGCTAAACTTTACATTCTACCTCAGCTTTTCTGTTAAAAACACATTGGCAACACAATGAGGACACATTTTGTGTAATTCTGCGGTAATGACATTGAAACATAAATCCAGATATAAAATCATGGAATGAAGCTAATTGCAATTTCAGATGAAAACCTGCCCACATGTACTGTATTTAGTCATGTTACTGAGACAAAAAGACACAGCTTTAGAATAATTTTAGACCAAGGGTTACAATTCCACAAGTCATGGGGTCAGGGTCAGAAATCCTGTGGATCCTTCAGTAATTCATGAACTACATATGCTGACATTTTCAAATACAGCCTGTTGATTGTTTTATGTTTTAGGATCCAAACTTTCTCAGAGATCCAAGAAACTGTGACTGATGACATGGTAGGTGGGAAGAATGCAGCGCTGGTAGACATTTCACTTTTGGGAATGTGAATATGCTCTCATATGGTATCCATGAGTGTATGAATCAAAATAAAATGAGCATGAAACTGTTGTTTTGAAAGCAAATAAAATGCATGGAGGATGTCTGATATCAGAAGACACGTTGACACGTGACGTCACGCGCACGTGATCATGGGAGGGCTTGTGGTCTGGAGGGCAAAAAGAACGCGCGCAGC